>JASANF010005554.1:0-14596 GCA_030248245.1 Trissonchulus sp. WLG1_4
ATCGGATCGCCAGATCGGATCGGATCGACCGATCCGGGGGTCGGATCGGATCGGATCGGATCGCTGAATTTGCCGGATCGGATCGCCGGATTTCGGATTTCGGATCGGCGATCCGGATCGGTAGTATAAATTTTGAGTCTCGACCTCAAAATTTCGTAATTTGACCAACTTTTGCGTAATTTTGAAACATTTTCGAGCGATCCATCAAACGCAAAAGTGCAACTACTACTCATATTATCGGCTTTATATCAGCGGAAGCGTACAGTTTATGCATACATAAGAGGAGGTTAGGTTTTCATCATCGAAGTTGCGTGAATACACCTACTGAATGAATGAAGTGAAATGTGTATAAATATATCTTAATTTTCGCTTACAAAAACAATTTTGCAACATTGTTTTCGTTAACACATGAGTTGGGCATTGTTCGTGACAGGCAGAATTGACGCGGATCAAAATTTTCGACCCGTGATTCCAACCCAACCATCGGTTTGACACTTGGGGGTAACCCATGATCAAACCAGCGCCGGATCTAACTCGCGCCGTTTAAGTCGATCCACGACCAACTTTGACCCATCACCTTAAGTTACCGTACCTGATAATTGATCGTTGTTAGCTGATACCCCTGTATTATTTGCACAGTGTACAGCTGTACATTGTTCACATCGCTACGTACTTTAACCGAACAGTACCCAAATTTATGCGCCCAGGATCGGCTTGAATACGTGAAAAAATTTTCAGAATTCGCCGGTTTAACAAAATGCAGCGACCCGCACAGTTTGAAGTTTTTGCCAAAGGGTTGACCCACGGCTAAAATTTTCCGATCCAATCCATCCCAACCAGTGGGTATCCACGACCTGCGGTAGTCACTCAAAATTTTCAAGACATTTCCATTTTCCAAATAAGCAAAATTTTCGGCCCTGGGATTGTCTCACGAGCTCGCATTGCAAAAAACGCCATCTTATCATTTATATACAAACTCACACTCATTATAATAGGTTATACCTAACAATATTTCTAGAAAAAATGAAATTTTTAGCTATCATCAAGGTTGCGCAATTTTGAATCGGATCGGATCGGCGGATCGGATCGGATCGGATCGCCAATCAAGCATCCGGATCGGATCGGCATCAAAATTTCGGACCGATCCGATCCGATCCACATCACTAATTAGCAATGTAAAAATGTTTTCTAGTTTTAGTAGATAAATAAAAAAATATCTGTAAGGTCTTCAAAAACCAGCTTTGAAAAGTTTAGAATAGAGTCCAGCATATTGAACTTTTGGAACAACTTTTTTCTCATCTCATATTTTGTGGCTAAAAAACCGATACAGATAAAAGTTAAGGGGGGGCAAACCAGGTCAAAAGTTCTCCAATTTTGCTTATTTTCATATATTAGGTTACTCCCTCTAGGCATCCCAACCCCAGATAAGAATTGAGCCACTTTTGGTTCAGTGCGTTCAGTTTGCCGAACCTATGTGGTATATAACAAACCCTAAAAATTTCTCTTATTCACGCACGCGCACACATACACAAACACATGCAGACAATTTATGCAGCACACACGTACACTCCTTGTCGTAGTCTGGGCGGATGGCTGGGAGGTTCCTGGTCCTTTGTCCTTGGCGGCAGAATCAGCTGAAACCGAAAAAGCCTTAGTCAAATCATTGGCCGCATTGGTCTTAGCCCTGGAAAGGGCTGTTGGGTTACCGGGTCCGTTGCCTTGAGCTGAATCGGCGGCGGCAGTGGTTGTTCGGATGAAAACTAATTTGCATATTTTCACTAGACATTAATACACAATGGCAATTCACATAGCGCACACAGGTAATAAGAAAAACAGTCTGGGTATCAAGAGCACGTATTGTGCACTTTGATACCCAGACCTTTTCTAAATGAGCTGCTGCGCTGTGGCGCAGCAGCAAAAACAGTGCGTCCTAGACCCTTAATCGACTGATTAAGCTATGTTTTGTTTTTTGTTCACCATTTATTTCTCTATCGAATGGTGGCTTCGCGATCTCTTTACGACGCACGTTGCTCGAGTAATGGCCAAAAAACTAGAAGGTGTCAGAATGAGAACAAAACGAGTTGTGTACTCTAGAGCACTGAGCAGTTCCAATTCAGCAGTTTCAGCACTCTTTAAGTTCCAAATTTTATTTTAGTGGCAGCCGTCGCCATTTGTGATTCCTAATTGCGCTACATGTGTTTTGCAATAACTGGAAAGCTGCTTGAAACTTGAGCTATTTTCGCATTTCCATCCATCCATCAGTGATTATTTGACCGAATGACAGAACCTAAATGCGTCCCAATATTAAGAGGAGGTTTTTGTTTATTAGCTTTTCTACCCTTTGCTCTGTTTACCCACCCCGTACCTCTATTTTAATTACGAATTTATACACGCATTATGTTGGCAACTAGATTTCGTTTTTGTGGAACTTTTAAGTTTACATTTGATATGATAACCGACAGTACTAAAGTCTGAACAAGCACGTTTTGCGAGTAAAGTTTAACTTATTTTTGAGAAATTACGGTGCGATATGCTTGCTGTGCTGAGGATATTCTTCGAATATAAAACGCGGCCACTTTAAGTTTTTTGAAGCCAACAAATTCGTAATAAACATATCAACTACATATAATGTCCGCTTCCCACTGTAGGTTTAAGGTTTATAGTTTATGGTTTAAGGTTTAAGGTATAACGTTTCATTGATGATGATGGGGAGGTGACGCCTGCTGAGCCGAGATGGCTTTCCAGGCGCGTTGTGGCGTTGAGCGATGATTGGGAGATGATGATCGGTGTGGCTGGTCAGGTGATGATCACTGGCAAGGGATTGGCTGGCGGTGATGTCGGCGGGAAGAAGACGTTGGACCGTTGGATCGGCGGGAAAAACGACCGTTGGATTTGGCGGGAAGAAGCAGGAAGTTTTGGTAGGAGGATGGAGCTAAAATTAGAAACAGGAAGTGGGGGGTGGATAAGGACTCACAATAATTTCAGAGCTGGAGAGCCCACTGGACCGGAGTGCGGTAGGAACCCTGGGCCGGACGGTGTGTTTGCTGGGCGCTGAGCAGGCGGCGGTATGGCAGAGGGTTGTTCATCTGGTTGGCTTCGATCTTCTCCAGGAGCTTCTGGTTAAGGCGCCGGGTGCGGTCTTCGAGGGTCTCCACCTGGCAGATTAGGTGGACCCAGGCGGTTGGTGTGTACTTCGGCAGGCCGGCGCAGAGCTTCAGACAGCGGTTCTGGAGGCGTTGGAGGCGAATTCGATTGCTGAGGAATTCCATGGCTCCGTATTCCAGGACAGGCCGGATGAACCGCTTATAGACGCGGAGGCGGAGGTTCATGCTGGCGCCCCAGTTGGTGCCACCGAGCGACTGGAGGACCTTTGTTCGGAGGCGGACCCGCTGGACGACGTCGTCGATGTGGTGCCGGAAGGTGCACAGTCGGTCGAAGGTGACGCCTAGCAGCTTGGCCTTCTTGATGATCCGGTGGCAAGATGTTGAACTTGTCCCCAAGCCCGTTGGAGATGGCGGCCAGGTTGAGCAGTTGCATGGCATCCGGATGGCTGGCAGGCAGGACCGTGAACGGAACGGTTGTTGGACGGAGCCACGTAGCGCAGTGCGACGCGGCCCATGGTGGCTGTTTGCAGCTCGTCGATGAACTGCTTCTGCGTCCAGGTGCCGGATTTTGGCTGAAACAGAAAACTGAGGGAAGGGGTTGTTCGCTTGGGTTGCGTGGCGCGCCGTTTGCGCTGCACCATTTGGAATCCATCCTCGTCCACTTCCGGTGATGACTTCGACGGTGGCGGTCGTGGTTTCTTGGGCTTCTCCACGTCCATCGGTGAGTCGCGCTTCCGCTTGTGGGGTTCCTGGGCAGCACCTGAAACAGAAGAATCAGTGGCTGCACTAGCCGTGGTCCTGGAGAGGATCGTTGGTGCGTTTTGGGCGTTCTTCTTGGCCGTTGTCAGCTTTCCGTCGAAGGAGTGTCGTCGTTCCAGTGTCAGGTGGGCTTGCTTGGTCGCTTGTTTGGTGGATGGCTGCTTCGTCTGGCCTGGCTTGGTGGCTGCATCGGTTGACGGCTTCTTGTCGTAGTCTGGGCGGATGGCTGGGAGGTTCCTGGTCCTTTGTCCTTGGCGGCAGAATCAGCTGAAACCGAAAAAGCCTTAGTCAAATCATTGGCCGCATTGGTCTTAGCCCTGGAAAGGGCTGTTGGGTTACCGGGTCCGTTGCCTTGAGCTGAATCGGCGGTGGTCGTAGTCGTGGTCTGGAGAGATGGTTGTGTGGTGCCGTGCCGGTTGTCCTTGGTGGCTGGATCGGTGGTCGTAGCTGCGAGGAGCGGTCCGTGGTCCAAGTGGCTTCGGCTCCATGTCCTTCAGGAACCCCTTCCACAGCTGTTGCTTGGTGGCCACGACGTCAGCGATGGGCGAACCAGTCCAAACTGAGCGCCGATGAATCTGAAAGCAAAAAGGAGTGTACGTGTGTGCTGGCAAAAAAAAGACAAATAGCGCGTAGAGTTTCCCCCACGGGCGTACGCGATTGATAAGCCTCTGCTTGAACGTTTCATTCACACTGGCAGTTTAAGGTTTAACGTTTCATTCACACTGGCAGTTTAAGGTTTAACGATATTTGAATGTTGTATATTCATTGGCTGGATGCAGAAGCTCCGCCTACACACAGCTCGGAGCTGATTGGCTGAATCTTTAAACCTTAAACCAAAAAGTTAAAATTTTTTAACTGCGTTAAACCTTAAAGCTATGCAGTGGGAATGTGCAATATGCTCACATCATGTTCTACGTTAAACCTTAAACCTGCAGTGGGAAGCGGGCATATAAGGCTTAAACTTATTTTCTAACCAAAAGTGACCACAGCAATAGTCAACAAAGTTCGCTTCTGACCAAAATCGCGCGCCAGTCAGCTCTTGCACTGGTATTCATAAATGTGTAAGCCTGGCTTTTTATGCCTTATTGGTATTCATAAAAGCTGGATGAAAAGCCGGGCTTATGGTATTCATAAAAATCATATTCCAGGCCTCAGCAATTAATTTGTTGATTTGATCTTGATGAAAACCAAAAAGCTCGTATTAAAAGGTAGACTTGGACTGATGTCGGATTAGTTACTCGCTCGCGGTGATGTATCATAGCGAAACGCCATTCATAACCGTATCACGGCATGGCTGCCATGTCATCAGCCGTCAAAATGTGTAGCTTTCCACACGCTGATAAACAATTTATGAAGCAGTGTTGCGACAGGTTTCGTCGCTTTAGTCTTCTGTATGTAAAATTTATCCTACTTGACACAATGCAAAGGAGAGCATGCAGTAGAGCGTAGCTGAGAGCATGCAGTAAAATAACGTAGCTAAGGCGGGTAAGACAAAGTACGTACATATACGCACAGGATCTAGCATACACGCCCACACAAACTGTGTTATTTGCTGACCTACCAGCAGTTTAACACTGAAATGGTGAGATTTGTGTGCTCTTGACGCACAGATTTGCACTATAGTATATACGCGGCGGCCTCGCGCCACTTGAGAAAACGTAATATGTTATTTCAAAAAACAAAAAACATTTACAAAAAACTGATTTTTACGCGGCGGCCTCAGCCGCCGCGTATATACTATAATGCAAAAGGCCAATTACCACGTATAAGCCTTTCACAGTGTAAAAATACACTGTAGAAGTTGGCAGGTAAGAAAATGCATTGTTTGTGTGGGTGTGTTTGTGTGTGTGCTCATGCTGCGTTGTGATCAAGGCTTCAACGTTCGTCTGTAGGAAGTGTATTTACATACGTAGAGAACTCAGAGCCTTCCACTGCAATGGTTCTGTAAGGAAACCTGTTGCTACAATGTTTCATTGATTGTTTATCAGCGCGTCGATACAATACAAAATTGTCTTCAAATGACGTTGGTATCCTACCATACTGCGGTTACGGATATCATCGTATTGTTTATTATGTCAGAATACTTTGCCAAAAAACTGTCAAACTTACACGGCGTCTTTGGCTGACCGACACGGTAGCTGGAGCTGGAGCTGACCTCGACTTGACACATGGTTTTTGGCACATACATGTCATACAAACGTAATTTTACTCCGGTTGGTTTTACGATTGGTCGGAAAGAATCGTAGTTGCGCAAATGAACGTCACTCGCGAAGCAGTGACGACAACGCTTTATTGTGACCACCATGAGTGGTAGCTGCCGTAGGTATAAAACTAACTCACAATGCCATAATTTTCTAGACTAAAACGTTTTTTACCGTAGTCCTGAGCTCCTGACATTACTGCCAAGAAATATAGATTTAGAATGAGGTGGTATCGTTTAGTTAATAAAACAGTTGTAGTAAAAATATTTTTGTGCCGCTTTTTGTATTCTAAGAATATCCTCAGCAGTACAAGCATGTCGCAACAAAATCTTTCAAAAGTAATTTAACCCTACTCGCAAAACGTGCTTGTTTAATACATCAATTCAAAAAGAGTATCTAAGACATTGCATAGTCACAGCCGTTTCTGCAAATAAAATCATGTCATCTGCATAGAGCAATGTTATACTTTTGCTATCATTTAGTGTAATATAGGGACAATTTTTGTCCACGAAAATTTTTCAATGTCATAGAGAAAAAAGTAAAAAGGGTTGGTGATAGGATCGCACCTTGTTGTGCTCCCGCGGTTGTGCGAAAATAGTCTTGTTCGTAACCTTTAGCACATGATATCGTTTGACTCATCATGCTAGTTAGTTATTGCAGAAAATTAACCAGGTACACCTTTATTGGCCATTTTTAACAAAAGTGCTGTTCTGTTAATACAATCGACAGGTTTAGAAAAGTCTATAAATGCACCAAAAAGTTTTTGTTACCAGAGCTCGAGTAGTTTTTAATTAAAGTTTGTAAGATAAAAAGATTGTCATCTGTGGAGCAGTTTAATTTATAAGCAGTTTGATGATTTGCTATTTTGTTGTGAAATTTTTGCCATTCGTTAAATCGATTATTTAAAATACAGTCAAACACTTTTCCCAAATTACTGGTTTTTGATAAACCGCGATAAGTTGTGGGTAACATAAATCACCGTTTTTATAAATAGGTACAATTTTAGTTGCACAAGTGGGATATCTTTTTCATTTCACAATCACATTAAATAAGGTAACTAGTAAGGGTTGGATCTTTTCTGTGTATGTTAATAAATGTTCAGTAAAATTGCAGTCCAGAACTGGCGCTTTTTTGGTTTTAACTTCCTCAAAATTAGCTCTACTTCATTATTTGTAAGAGGTTCGTCAAAAAAATTATTCCACTGTGAATACATAATATAATTATTTTTCTTTTTTATATTCGTCAAGCCGCAGTCGAAAAAAATAGGTTTTTAATTACATTACAAGCATAAATACATCAGGATCTGGCCGGGCAAGTTTTTCTATTATAGTGGTCATATCTGCACTGTTGATAGCGTGTTCAGGTTTTTCTGGTCTTTTGCAATGACGAGCGATACCATCGAGCGTATTTCGTACTAGTTTTTCATAAACGGGACTGTTTAGGCTAGCTAAGCCGTGGGCGTCACCTGTTGACGCTGCTACTTGATTGATAGTTGCAGATACTTTACCGAAATAGCGATGACAAATAAATTCCCACCGTTACAGGGGCCGCAGGGAATGCAGAACAACTTAAAGACGCACACCAGTCTTTAAATTTTTCAAAATTTCTGTCATATTGTTTTTGGGTGCTTTTTTTCGGCTTGCGCAGACTGCAGCAACTTCAACATTGTGTTTTTAATTCCAATGAAATTCCATGAAATGATTTTCATTTCATTTTCAATTTTCAAATCAATTACTTTATTATCATTGTACCTACTGCATTATTTGAATGGCTAATTGCTCAAATAAATCACTTTGACAGTTTAAATGACGAGGTGGTATGTACCAAACCACTAAGTATAAATTGTTTGTTGCAAGATATTGTTTTTATGTTTAGCCATAAAAAGTCAGCATTTGATACGTCCAAACATACAACATTATTACTTAGCTTTTTCTACATATACAATTATTCCTCCAGAATTTCGAGTAGCTCGATTTTTATAAATTTTTTATTTTTGTAAAACTTTTCTATCCTTCATATTTTTTGTCATAGGTTTGTCATTTGAAAGTCAAATTTGCATGATTCAACTAGACACAGAATATTAGGTTTTGATAAACTTGCATTACATCAAAAAGTTTCAGGTTTGTTAGACCTTGTATATTTACATAAGCAACAGAAATCACATTAGTGGAAATTACTTATAAAAAATTTGTAGCATTACAACTTACAAGGTCTACCCATTGGTATCTAAGTAGAAAGCCACTGTACTTTTCAATTTCATAATGACCGTGAAAAATATGTTATTAACCCTTTCATGCCTGGACGGGCCATGTGGCACCAACGGTATGAATACCCTATCCGGGTTTATAAAACTTGTGCAGTTTGTTCCAAGCAGCTAATCCTCAAACCTTTTTTTTACCAATCGTAGATCTTTGTATTCAGCAGCCAAATTTTACTTCTACTGCGATACCACAAAACCTATGCTTAGTTAAGCAATGTGAAAATTTGACTTTTTTTCATCCCAAAAGTAGTATTTATTTTATGGCCACATTATGGTAATTAATCGCAACTCTGGCAGCGAGCTTTTTGTGCATCAGATACAGCGGATATTGTAGTTTATTTCTGGTATTCAACTATGGAAAGCGCACGGTTGCTGTGTTAATACTTTAGGGTGAGGTACATATTATGCCTGAGCGATGGCGCAAATTTTCACAAACTTTCACCTTTGAGCGCTTATAACTCAAAAACGGTGCGTCCTAGACCCTTAATCGACTGATTATGTTTTGTTCACCATCCATTTCTCTGTCGAATGGCGGTTTCGCGATCTCTCTACGACGCACGTAGCTCGAGCAATGGCCAAAAAACTAGAGGGTTTCAGAGTCCAGCTGCCTTTGCAGGGAAAGTCTCGGCATGAAAGGGTTAAATATGATTCCATTTCCCTGATAGTACGCTCGGGGCTTGCTTTCATTGAATAGTCTTTGCATTAACGGATACACTTCAGTACGCAAATTACGAGCTTTTGCGGTCGAATCGTGTAGAAGTCGCATTCCAGATCGAGACGGAGCGTTGCGCTTTTCACCTAAACGATCCTGAAAAATCATTTTTAAGTCAGAGGACGTAAGTTTTACTTTCATGGCTCGAAATTTCCAGGTTATTTTTCCCATTTAAAAATATTCGGAAATAATTTGCCGACTCAGTTACACCTAGCTCTATTTCAAAAAAATTCTGGCTGGCCGTAACCAAATCCTGCCCTCCTCCCTAATTTTACATTTGGCGTCATTGCTCAAGCCATAGGCAAGCATTAAAAAATGGATCATAAAGGTTGAAATATGACGTCAGACTACCGAATCATGTAAAATCAACTTCGTCAGCGTTAACAAAAATTTCGACTAAAAGGACGCTTTGCAACCACAAAAAACTTTTTTTGCGCCTATGATTTACACGTACAATCAAATTTTTGGTTGCCCTTAGTAAAAAAATTGGCAAAAGCATTGGTTCCCGTTTGTTACATTTGCGATGCGCCTTACCCGGGGCTACATTGTGACCAAATTTTAAGCAAATCGGATAATCTAAAATTTTTACAACCCTCTTAAACAAGCTTTCTGATTAGCATTTAGACTCGGTTTAAGCGTTTGTTTAAATTAAATAGGTTTCAATGAAACAAGCAAAAACCAATGCAAAATTGACGTAAAAATATTTACCTACATTATCGCTCCGTGAAATGAAAAAGCCTCATGCGCTGCAAACAATCATAACAGGCAGTTTGACCAAAAACGTATGAGTCTAGACTTTGTTTTCTTAATGTGCGCAACCTAGGGTCATCTGTAAGATTTAACGTTTCTGTATAATTGTGTGAACTATGTGAGATAGCAGTAGTTTGTACTAGTACAGCAGTGTATGAACAATGTGTGAAACTATGTACACAATTTGAGACCAACACGTTTTGCGAGTAAGGTTAAGCCAATTTTCGATACCTAGTTTTTGCTGCGACATGCTTAGCGCAAGGATATTCTTCGAATATAAAGCGTGGTAGTAAAATCCTAAAATAAACACTTTTACAAAATAACGTCAAACTGCAACAGTGTTTTTTTTGCTTTGAAGTTAAGTTGCAAATAAAAAGTTAAAAACTGATAACATCATTGTAAAAAACGTTTATAAATTCAAACCCAATCTAAAACACAAATATTTTAAACGGCGGATTAGAAACCGAATCTTTGTGCCAAATTAGTTTCAGCACTGAACCGCGAAAGTAAAGCCACCGGATGGTTTGCCGACGGTTTCTAGACAGCAAAATGGTCAGGTTCTCAGGAGCTGATAAACAATTTGAGAAACATTGGTGTGACAGGTTTTGTCATATTTTTGTAACTGCATACTTTTGTGACTACATATTTCACCAGCACTTGTGTGATCACGTGTGTGCTGTTATGATATGTGTCTGTCGGATCAGTGTACTCTTGTGTATACTATACGCGCGAATACAACGAAATTTGAACGTGCAGGCACGGCGTAGTCTGAAGTGGCCCAACTCTAAATTGGCCCAACGTCTGCTATTGGCTGGCTTGCGTATAAGGGAATTAGTTTGCTCAGCCAGTCACTGGGCTCAGCTGTGGAATGTGCTCTGCCTTAGTACTTAGACGTACATAGACAAAATTCACATGCAGTATTTTAAAAAGGAGGGGGCTCGCACATCAGCAATTTTTAACAAATTTTAAAACATCAAATTGAACACATAACTTTGACTTTTCTAAATAGGTAGTGGTCTTCTTTATATAATACATTATATTATTATTGTGTTTACATATATATATATATATATATATATATATATATATATATATATATATATATATATATATATATATATATATATATATATATATATATATATATATATATATATATATATATATATATATATATATATATATATATATATATATATATATATATATATATATATATATATATATATATATATATATATATATATATATATATATATATATATATATATATATATATATATATATATATATATATATATATATATATATATATATATATATATATATATATATATATATATATATATATATATATATATATATATATATATATATATATATATATATATATATATATATATATATATATATATATATATATATATATATATATATATATATATATATATATATATATATATATATATATATATATATATATATATATATATATATATATATATATATATATATATATATATATATATATATATATATATATATATATATATATATATATATATATATATATATATATATATATATATATATATATATATATATATATATATATATATATATATATATATATATATATATATATATATATATATATATATATATATAAATATATATCTAGTATATATATATACTATATATATATATATATATATATATATATATATATATATATATATATATGGTAAGCACAATACTGGAATATATTTAATGAAATTTATATATAAAGAAGACCACTACCTATTTAGAAAAGTCAAAGTTATGTGTTCAATTTGATGTTTTAAAATTTGTTAAAAATTGCTGATGTGCGAGCCCCCTCCTTTTTAAAATACTGCATGTGAATTTTGTCTATGTACGTCTAAGTACTAAGGCAGAGCACATTCCACAGCTGAGCCCAGTGACTGGCTGAGCAAACTAATTCCCTTATACGCAAGCCAGCCAATAGCAGACGTTGGGCCAATTTAGAGTTGGGCCACTTCAGACTACGCCGTGCCTGCACGTTCAAATTTCGTTGTATTCGCGCGTATAGTATACACAAGAGTACACTGATCCGACAGACACATATCATAACAGCACACACGTGATCACACAAGTGCTGGTAGAAATATGTAGCCACAAAAGTATGCAGTTACAAAAATATGACAAAACCTGTCACACCAATGTTTCTCAAATTGTTTATCAGCTCCTGAGAACCTGACCATTTTGCTGTCTAGAAACCGTCGGCAAACCATCCGGTGGCTTTACTTTCGCGGTTCAGTGCTGAAAACTAATTTGGCACAAAGATTCGGTTTCTAATCCGCCGTTTAAAATATTTGTGTTTTAGATTGGGTTTGAATTTATAAACGTTTTTTACAATGATGTTATCAGTTTTTAACTTTTTATTTGCAACTTAACTTCAAAGCAAAAAAAACACTGTTGCAGTTTGACGTTATTTTGTAAAAGTGTTTATTTTAGGATTTTACTACCACGCTTTATATTCGAAGAATATCCTTGCGCTAAGCATGTCGCAGCAAAAACTAGGTATCGAAAATTGGCTTAACCTTACTCGCAAAACGTGTTGGTCTCAAATTGTGTACATAGTTTCACACATTGTTCATACACTGCTCGTACTAGTACAAACTACTGCTATCTCACATAGTTCACACAATTATACAGAAACGTTAAATCTTACAGATGACCCTAGGTTGCGCACATTAAGAAAACAAAGTCTAGACTCATACGTTTTTGGTCAAACTGCCTGTTATGATTGTTTGCAGCGCATGAGGCTTTTTCATTTCACGGAGCGATAATGTAGGTAAATATTTTTACGTCAATTTTGCATTGGTTTTTGCTTGTTTCATTGAAACCTATTTAATTTAAACAAACGCTTAAACCGAGTCTAAATGCTAATCAGAAAGCTTGTTTAAGAGGGTTGTAAAAATTTTAGATTATCCGATTTGCTTAAAATTTGGTCACAATGTAGCCCGGGTAAGGCGCATCGCAAATGTAACAAACGGGAACCAATGCTTTTGCCAATTTTTTTACTAAGGGCAACCAAAATTTGATTGTACGTGTAAATCATAGGCGCAAAAAAAGTTTTTTGTGGTTGCAAAGCGTCCCTTTTAGTCGAAATTTTTGTTAACGCTGACAAAGTTGATTTTACATGATTCGGTAGTCTGACATCATATTTCAACCTTTATGATCCATTTTTTAATGCTTGCCGATGGCTTGAGCAATGACGCCAAATGTAAAATTAGGGAGGAGGGCAGGATTTGGTTACGGCCAGCCAGAATTTTTCTGAAATAGAGCTAGGTGTAACTGAGTCGGCAAATTATTTTCCGAATATTTTTAAATGGGAAAAATAACCTGGAAATTTCGAGCCATGAAAAGTAAAACTTACGTCCTCTGACTTAAAAATGATTTTTCAGGATCGTTTAGGTGAAAAGCGCAACGCTCCGTGTCGAATAAATGCGACGATTCGACCGCAGCTCGTCATACAGTACTAAAGTGTATCGTTAATGCAAAAACTATTCAATGAAAGCAAGCCCGAGCTTCAGGAAAATGGAAATCCGTGTTAACCCTTTTCATGCGGAGAACTTTCCCTGCACAGTGCAGCTGAACTCTGAAACCCTTAGTTTTTTGGCCATTGCTGTACGGTGCGTTGTCACCAAGATCACGAAAACGCCATTCAACGGGAGAAATGGATCGTGAACAAAACATAATCAGTCGATTAAGGGTCTCAGAACGCACCGATTTTGAGTTATAAGCGCTCAAAGGTGAAAGTTTGTGAAAATTTGCGCCATCGTTAATAATTGATGTGTACCTCACCCTAGAACTATAAGCGCAGCGAGACCATGCGCTTTCCCATAGTGGAATGCCAGAAATAAACTACAATATCCACTGTATCTGATGGCGCAAAAAGCTCGGCTGCCGACTTCCGATTAATTACCATAATCTGGCCATAAAAATGATACTACTTTTGCAAATTGAAAAAAAGTCAAATTTTCACATTGCTTAACTTGAGCATAGGCTTTATGTGGTATCGCAGTTAGAAATTTAAATTTGCGCTGCTGAATATTTAAAAATACGATTGGTAAAAAAAGGTTTGATTATTACCTATTTGGAACAAACTGCACAAGAATGAGAGCCCCAAAAATAGGGTATTCCGTACCGTTGGTGCCCCGCATGGCCCCGTCCAGGCATGGAAAAAGAGTTAAGATAACATATTTTTCACGGTCATTATGAAATTGAAAAGTACAGTGGCTTACTACTTAGATTACCAAATGGGTAGACCTTGTAAGTTGTAATGCTACAAATTTTTTTATAAGTAATTTCCACTAATGTGATTTCTGTTGCTTATGTAAAAATTACAAGGTCTAACAAACCTGAAACTTTTTGATGTAATGCCCAGTTTATCAAAAAAACCTAATATTCTGTGTCAAGTTGGAATCATGCAATTTGAGCTTTCAAATGACAAACCTGACAAAAAATATGAAGGAATAAAAAGTTTTACGAAAAATAGAAAAAATTTATAAAAATCGAGCTACTCAAAATTATGAAAAGAATAATTGTATATGTCGAAAAAAGCTCAGTAATAATATTGTATGTTTGAACTTATCAAATGCTGACTTTTTATGGCTAAACATAAAAACAATATCTTGCAACAAAACAATTTATACTTCGTGGTTTTTGGTACATACCACCTCCGTCATTTAAATTGCTAAAGTAGTTTATTTGAGCGACCATTCCAGAATAGTGCCGAGTCCACAGA
>JASANF010005556.1:0-13368 GCA_030248245.1 Trissonchulus sp. WLG1_4
ATTATAAACAATCCGGAACTCACTCACTCAAACTACTAACAGCAAGTACATAATTTACTTAGAATAAATATAAAAGATAAAGACGTATCAAATTGAAATATGCCGTTTTATTCATTACGTAAATGGGTAAAAAATTAATTAAATCAACTTGCCTCTGTAGTTTTTACGCGCCGCGTATATACTATATTTAGAATCTCTGAATCCTATGTATGTTTGGGTAGGTCGAATCTCCAGTGTTAAAAACACTGGATGGGCAGCTATGTATTTCGATCAGCTACCATATTCTCCAGTGCTTGACTGCCTGCAGTGCAAAAAAGCGTTATGATGAATTTCCAAAAAATGACAGCCGGAGAGGCCTCGAACCACTAACCTTCTGATTAACAGCCGGACGCTCAGCCACCTGAGCTAAGCCGACCGTTGAACAAGAGTCGATGTAAAGAAGTGTTTATTGAAACGTAAAAACTGTGAAGCGACTCAGCAAGCACTGTCTTTTAAAAACATGAGAAAACAATTAGAGCCCTACTTAAACTGAAATGAAATGGAGTTCTACTTGAGAATTTTAAAACGTTCAACCAACCGCCGTAGGCGTATAATCTGTATGTTATTATCATAAGCTATTGAGAACAGATTACATACGCACTGGCCACTTTGGACAAACAGAATTAAACAGAAACAAGAGTTAGCCTTTCGTCCAAAAATGACAATAATTGTTGGTTTTCACTATTCATTTTCGCCAAAACCTTGCTATAATGCGCGGTTATGACCGCGTTTAATATTTGACATGACACTCCCAGGTCATGATCAGTACTCAACGTACACTTCTCACTCAGCAGACGAGCTTGTTAATTAAACAAATTTATTAGTGCTACTACCGCTTGGGCAACAACTGCTGTTACTGATGTAACTGTAATACATACATATGCACCTACGTACCATCAAAGTATCATCAGTTGTCACCCTCATTTTGCACGGGAATCACAGAAGGGGTTCATTTTATCTAAAGATAATTTGTATTTTAATGACACTATCTACACTTAGTATGCAACTGATATTTCTTTTTTACAAAATATGATGCTGCACCTTTTGATGGTAGTAGCCATCTCTAAGTCACAATTGACACAGATTACCGCTAACTGGTAAGCTTATGGTAGCGTGTTACAATATATAAACTTAAGAACTTGTATTGAGACGTTCTAGTGTTTTTATTTTTCATCGCTATTGTCCTGAATACCTATTTGTACGCTAATACGGTCACGTGGAACCAACACTAACGGTTTATACCTCCGAAAGCTCTGTTTCAGTGTAATTTCCTGAGACGGACCTGAGACTGCTGTTCAGAGTATGGTTTAGTAGCAGTTTTAGAAGCGTTTCAGAAGGTCCAGTTTTGAGGCAGTCTCATTTAGTGTCTGTGAAAATCACCACATGGTCTTAGGCTTATTGTGTTTACGTCCAGACTGCCTATGGCTAAGACTGGCTTTAAAGACTATTTAACCTTTATGCATTCCGCAGATATTTTTTGAGCCAGTACCTTACAAGCACACGTGGTGTCGGTCTGCGGACGGGGGGGGCTTTTCCCGGATTTTCTGAAACTTCAAGGGGGCTAGTCCAGACTTTTTGGTGGCATACACTGACAAAAACTTAAAATTTCTTTTTTTAGCCTAAAATTGGGAAACTTTTAGCAAAATGTTGATATTTTTAGCAACTTTTTAGCTTTTTGGACATTTTTGAAGCATCTAACAGCGATCTGGGGCAATTTTTCAGTTTTCGGGCACCTTTTTCTAACACCAAGCAGGGGGGGCATGTCCCGATGGGTTAAGTCTAAGGGGGTACTTGCCCCACCCCCCAGACCACCCAAGTAAATCTGTAGCCAGAATTATCTTGCATTAATAACAAATAAACTAAGAATAAAATTAAAATTGAACTACAACAATCCAGTCAGCGACTAATGATGAGATTCTGGTAAGTTCGCTGAAGACACAAACATACATTCCTATTTGACTGTACGTTTTAGCATATTCGTTGAAACATTAATGACGTTAATGACATAACGTGCGAAACATTAACATATGTATGTGAATGAGCCAATTAAACGGCCTATAACTTTAAAACAGCTTTAAAACTACACTTTTTATTTAAAAATTGAGTATTCAATTACGGTTTAACTTCATTACATGTTATGTGGACACATATTTGTTTAATTGGTAACGCTCGAAAACACAATTGCATGTTTGATAATTTAGACAAAACCGTCAAAAACAAGTAGCCGAAAACTCCAGAATTTAGAACGTTCTTGGCGTTAATGTTATGTTTTAATGTCTTTTCTAACCTGTACACCTAAAAGCAGCTTATCATTACAGTATCTGTCAAAACCAAATTTCCTGGTTCTTTCGAGATCATATAGAACAGGCTAAATTTATCAGATGATTCAAATCGCAGTCCTTTTCCATTACCTGCTTGCTGTTGGTTTGAGCACAAAACATGAAGGCAACACTGATTTCTTGCATTGTGCTAATTTTGAACCAATTTGTTCTTGAATGCGACGGTTTGGGCCACCTGTTTTTTGCTTTTGGCGGTGCCAATTTTCGCAGATTCATCGAAACGGCAGTTTCTTTTGGAACCAGAAGAGAAAAAATGGCGATTAAACTGCGAAAACACGCTAAAAAGCACGTCCATGGGAAGATTTTTCGACTGCCTTTCTATCACGGCTAAACTGGTTTGCTAATGAATCATCCGAATGGCTTTTGAACTTTTTTTCGCTGTTTCACTCAAGAAACACCTGGTTATCTATCCTCGACGACAAAGGATGCTAGCAAACGACAAGAAAGACCGAACCTCAGAAGGGCTAAATTTGACTTTGCAATGTGCCAGATGATCTTGACACTTATGTAAAACTTAGTGAATAAAGTTGACCGTTTTATTATCTTATTATTTTATCTTATCTTACTTATTCTACATTCCCAGTTTTGAGTCCCCAGACTACACACAATCTATGCAGCCTAACTGTATATGTAGTAGGGCACAAAAGTTAAACTTTAACTTTAACTTAAATTAAAAAAGTTACGGGTCTTACTTTAACTTTAACTTTAACTCGTAAAAAAGTTATGGCGTTGACTTTAACTTAACTTTAACTTAAACTCGAAAACTCTAACTTTAACTCTAAGTTTTTTAGCCAAAAATTCTTACTTTAACTCAAATACTAACTTTTTTTATACTTTTACTTCTTCGTACTTTTTTATAACTTTTTTTGACGCTGTTTCAATATTGTAAAATAATGGTCTCAATTCAATTCCCAAATTATTGGCAGTTTAAGATACATAAACGTATGTATGCTACGGTTACAGGTGGTAGTCTGGTCAAAGTTAGGGTGGGACACTCTCTAAACAGGCGCTGAAATAGTCAGTATTACACATTTTTTACTTTGAAGGGGAGGTGACGCCTGCTCAGCCACAGTGGCTTGGCAAAGTTATGTCGTCCCGTGGTTTCGTTAGATTGGTTGGACGTTGGCGGGAAAGAATCGGAATTCGTTGATGGCTAGGAGACCACCAAAGGGCGATCAAACCAGTCAGGTGAAAGAAGGTGTGGTGGATGGTTAGGAGATCATTAGGGTCAAGCCATTACAGTACACATTGAGAGTTGGAGAGCCCATTCCACCTGAGTTCATTAGGAACCATGGGCTGACAGATGAGTTTGTTCGGCTCTGAGCAGGCGCCATAGGGCACTGGGTTCCGTGGCTTGCTTTGACTTGCCTTGCTTCTTCGGCAGCACAGTGTTGCCCACAATAGCCCCGAACGTCAGATACGTCCGAGCCGCTTCAAGAATTCCAGGGACTTTTGCTGGTTCTCGATAGTGGATTGGAGGGTGCCCCCCCATCCCTGAACACCTCGCTTCGAAGTGTGTTTGTGGCTGCGCAGGCTAGAAAGGGATGTTCCGTGTTCTCTTTTTTCTCGTCGTATAGGCAAAGCGGACTGTCCACTTTTTGGATTAGGGACAAGTACTGGCGAAGTAGGCCAGAATGACCCCTTCTCCTGTGAACTCGACTCTATCCGCCAAAGGTGTTTGTTATTGCGTACTGTAAACTTCGTCTGCGGTTTTCCTGCCACACTTGCTGGGCGTGTCGTTTTATCAAAATTCGTGTTGTGTTCAGATCGAGTGGGACGTTGTCATATATAAAATTGGTACCTTCTGCCGCTAACCTGTTTGCTACTTCGTTGTCTTGCACGCCGGAGGGGACCCATTGGAATATGAGCTTGAGTCCGTGGTCATGGCTTACCGAGCGCAATTGGAGCCAAATCTGGTCTAGGGTAGCAGACTGCTTTTCAACTGGGCCTGCCATTAGCCTTTGTATGGTGATTTTTTAGTCACTTAGTAGAATTGCTCTCTTGTGCCTCCAGCCATCTACACTGGCTTGTGAGACCAGCCATGCCAGCGCATAATATATTGCCATGAGCTGCGCCCCAAAACCTGAGCAGAATTTTCCAGGTGGGTAGCGCAGCTTGGCCGTATGGCTTGACCGGTGTTGCTAGAAGTCCCGTACACAGGTGCTCCATTGGCCAAGCTTTTCACGCCGCTGGTCCCGGAAGATGGCACCAGCATGTCGGCAAATGCGTCGGCCGTCTGTTGGCTATTGCGGTAGGTTGTCTTCTGCCTTGGTGTTGTTGTTACTACGGCCCGCTGTAGCGTGAAACCTACTTGTACTGCACGCTACAGCGGCCGCCTTACTTATACTGCACGCTGCAGAAGTCGCAAAAAAAGTAAAGTCAAGAGGAATCGAACCACCGCCATCGAATACGCAATTTTCTCCGCAACTAGGCCACTCCAGCACTGGCATCAATTTGCATAATATTTCTCGTATAGAACAACGGCAGTGTAGTGGACTCAAGTAGGTACCTATGAAGCCAGCATCAGTTTCGTCTGATGCCAAATTGGCTTCATGAAGCTGATGCTGATTCCGGCTTTACTACGTAAAATATGTACGTATATTGTTGATTAACTGTTGCCAGTTGTAAAATATCCTGGCTGTCAGTGACTTTCACACTGAAATTTTTAAGAGTACGACTAAAATATTTAGTAATTTAAAAACAAAAATTCAATTTTTGACAATGGAAATTTTTTCCATATATCACTTGGTTCAGCGTTAATTTATATTCTCTCTTATCAGCTGTTACAAAAGCAGTTTTTTATCACGACTGTCTGCCAGAACAGATTTTCAGGTGTTTTCGAGATCATATAAAAATAGCTACTGTAAGCAGATTATTCAAACTGCTGTTCTGTAATATGCAACAAAGCTACACCTACCTTTCTGAAATGAGATTGGTTTTATCTATCTTGACCTATCTTGCATAACCATAACCTATCTAACCATAACCTATCCAATGCATAACCTATCTTGATTTCACAATAAAATCCACAGTCGACACAGCATTATGCACCTGACGTTGCACATTAATCCTGTATTTACAGTAATTAATGCTTGTGTTTTTCTGAACGTAATTGTAGGACTATGTAAAGCAAAGAAAACGGTTTAATACTGTTAGCAACGAAATCAAAGATTCCTGCCACCTACATATTAAAGATTTCAGAGCAATGTCAATTTCATGTGCTAGAGTGTCCTCAAAAAACTAATAGGATTTGAAACATTGAGTAAATAGCAAATAAAAACAAATAACAACAGGAAAAGTAAATTTTACTTCTCAGCACAACTAAATAAAGATCATAGTATTTAGAGCTTAGTCTTATGGGTGGAATTCTAGAAGGGTGATTAAGTTAGTCAGTGATTAAAAGAACAACGCGCGTGCAGAATGACATCAGGCAAGTCTATTCTCAGCGTGTGGAATTCGTAATGACAAAACGCAATGAAAGAACGTTTAGCGACTGATCAAGTTAGTCACTCGCTAATCACCCTTCTAGAATTCCACCCATAGGTAATAAATTATTCATTATTCGGTTTGAGTATTTATTTACTCACAACAGTGTATGTTCTCTATCAATAAATGTCTTGCAATTTTTCGAATAAACTACTTCTTTAGTTGTTTATGCAATTTTTCAAAATATCAAGGTGGAGCTCCTGAAATTAGACTTTTCCAAAAATGGTAACATTCGGTTATTTTATAAGCAATAACAAGCCGATATAAAAGTATTTTGAATACAAAAAATAAAGTTGATTGAAACAACTTAGCACTGATTGCACAGCAAACGTGAGTGGAATTGCGGCTTCCGATTTCCCTTTACAAGTAGCAATATTGCCCAACCATTTTGCTCATTTTAACGTGATCGCAAAACTTCAAGTTTAATGAATATGCATATTTACGTATTTTACTCTATCTATACCTACTTTATTTCCACGTATATGTACTTACTTTGTCGCCTTTCATGTACAAAAAACGTAATCTGTATGAATCGTTATTTGACTAGGCAGACACTAAATCTTTCAAAACTTTTGCCTAACAATAACAACTTACTGATTTTTTAATATTGCTAAAACATTAATACATTTCAAAGAGTGCATTGCAGCGTCTATAAACTTGAAAACTATTTTCAAACTAGATTTTTATTTAAAAATGAGTATTTAGTTTAGTTCAGTTCCATGTGTATATTTATTAAGTAAAGCTGGAGACATTTTTATTGGTTATGCTACAGCACTAAGAATTTATGCGATGCTGAACAATTTCTAATGAGAAAAGGAAGCATTATGTCAAGGAATTGCACCCTACTTGTCAAAAACAAGAAGTGAAAGCTCTAGAATTTAGAACATTCTTGCAAATAATTGGATGGTTTGCATGTCTTTTCTAACCTGTTCACCTAAAAGCAGCTTATCAGAACAGTATCTGTCAAAACCAAATTTTTTGCTCTTTCGAGATCATATAAAACTGACTGCATTTACCAGATGATTCAAATCGCAGTCCTGATCCATTACCTGCTCGCTGCTTTTTCGAGCACAGAACATGAAGGCAACACTGATTTCTTGCATTGTGCTCATTTTGAGCCAATTTGTTCTTGAATGCGACGGTTTGGGCCACCTGTTTTTTGTTTTTGGCGGTGCCAATTTTCGCAGATTCATCGAAACGGCAGTTTCTTTTGGAAAGAGAAGAGAAAAAATGGCAATCAAACTACGAAAACATGCTAAAAAGCACGTCCATGGGAAGATTTTTCGCCTGCCTTTCTATCACGGCTAAACCGGTTTGGTAATGAACCATCCGAATGGCTTTTGAACTTTTTTCGCTGAATCACTCAACGACCAGCTGCATATCTGAGCAAGTGACAAGGAAGATTGAACCTCGCTAATGCTAAACATAACTTTGCAAAGTGACAGATGAAGTTGACATATTGTGCGAACTTAATAAAGTTAAGTTATTTATCTGAAGTCACATAGTCTGTATTCTGACTTTGACTAAGCAGACTATACATAATCTATGCAGCTTAACTTAGAATCTTATCCAAAATTGGATTTGTCGGATTAGATTTAACTTTATTTCGTCAATAACGCAGCAACAGTTAAAAGTAATTTACTGAAACTTGACACACACCGAGATTATGTATGTAATAGTGATGTGGATCGGATCGCCGGATCGGATCGGATCGCCGATCCGGGGGTCGGATCGGATCGGATCGGATCGCTGAATTTATTGCCGGATCGGATCGGCGTTAAAATTTCGGATCGGCGATCCGGATCGGTTGTATAAATTTTTAGCCTCAAAAAACAAAATTTCGTACTTTGCCAAAAATTTTGCGTAATTTAAAAAACTTTTCGAGCGATCAATCAAACGCACAAGTATAACTATTACTCAAATTATCAAATTATCGGTTTTATATTAGCGAAAGCGTACAGTGTATGCATAGACCATATGCAAGTGGAGGCAAGGTTTCTCATCATTGAAGTTGCGTGAAGACGCGTACTAAATGTGTGATGTGAAATGTTCAGAAATATATATATATCTTAATTTTCGCCTACAAAAACAATCTTTCAATATTCTTTTCGTTAACACAAGAGTTGGAAATCGACGCGGATCAACACTTTCTACCCGCGACCCAACCCAGCCCACGGTTTGACACTTGTGGGTAACCCACGATCCAACCTGCGCCGTCAAAGTTCAGCACGACCAACTTTGATCCACCATTTTAAGATACCGTACCTGATGATCAATCGTTTTTAGCAGATACCCCGGTACAATTTGCGCAGTGTATATACAGCTGCACATTGTTCACGTTGCTACCTACTTTAACCGAATGGAAACCAAATTTATGTACCCAGATTGGATTGAATATACGTGAAAAAATTTCAGAATTTTTTCGCCGGTTTGACAAAATGCAGCGACCCGCGCAGCCTGAAATGGGTGTGTATGCCCACGGGTTGACCCACGACTTAAATTTTCCGATCCAACCCAACCCAACCCGTGGGTATCCACGACCTGCGGTAGTGACCCAAAATTGTCAAGACATTTCCATTCCAATTAATCAAAATTTTTGGTCGTGGGATTGTCTAAGTTGCTCTCATTACAAAAATGCCATCTTATCATTTATATACAAACTCATTAAATTTTTCAAGCAATATATATATACTCCCTATAATAAATCATACTTAACAATATTTCTAGAAAAAGATTTTTTAACTTTCATCAAGGTTACGTAATGTTTAAAAAAAAGGTAAAGGTAACCCGCGGATAGAGAACTATCCTTTGGCGTGTCCGCCCTCGGGTGCGGTGCTCATCTCCGTTACAAAGCCCTGGAGCGTCAGGGGTACCACTTCAAGAGTGACTACATCCGTGGAGGGGGGGCCAGCCCCACAAGGCATAATGCCCTACACGGACCCCTGTTATTGTTATTGTACGTAATGTTTAATCGGATCAGATCGGATCGACCGATCCGGGCCTGGATCGGATCGGATCGGATCGGATCGCCAATCAAGCATTCGGATCGGATCGGCATCAAAATTTCGGACCGATCCGATCCGATCCACATCACTAGTATGTAAACCATGTAGGGCGAAATTTCAGCCGGCTATTTTAATCTTGTGCTGTGTTTATTAGCAAAGTTAATTTAAATCTAATCCGTTAAATCCGATTTTATATAAGGCCTTCAGCTTATGCCTTAAATAGGCAATATCTTTCTGGGCTGACTTTACAGAAAAGAACATACATAGTGCAGATAGTTTCCGCAATTGCATAAACACTGCGCAAAATGCACTACGCTACATAAGTTGGCATATTTGTTTTTTAAAAGTTGAGTTCTCGTTGAGTATATTTGATTATAGGTAGGTAGTCCGAATTTAATCTAAGGCTAAATGATACCATTTTGAAAAAAATGAAGAATGAATGAAGAAATCTGTTAGTCTAAGACATCGAACTTATCCAATATCGGGAAACTGCTAACTTAGGAACCAACGTTTAACAGCAGCTATTATGTTGCCACTGGTATGTAATACTCAAGTGCGTGTTGCTATAAACAAATGTTTGCCTAGATAATAAGGTGGTGACCTCCGTGTTTGCAATGTCACAAGTCTGATCAATGAGTGTATAGGCGTACTTTCATTCGCTCGACTTTTAATTGAAAGTCGAGCGAATGAATGCTCACCACTGTATAACTTCATTTGGCGTACTTTCATTCGCTCGACTTTCAATTGCTCGACTTTCATTTGCTCGACAAAAAGTTAATAAATTTCCAAAACAGCCATTGTTTACATTAGTTTGCGATTGCTCGACTTTCGCATGATCGTCAGCCCTTTAATTAGACCCTGTTGTCTGTTTTTATAATCCTAGTGTTTTAGAATGCTCGACAAATTTAACGTGACATAACTGCAACTCTGACAAAAAATTAATACAACTTTTATTATTAACTACATTTACATTCACTATTTCTGTCAAGCAAATAAAAGTCGAGCAATCGAAAGTCGAGCAAATGAATGCTCACCCTTCATTTCAGCAGTCCTAAAGCATTTCTGGTGTCAATTAAGCGCAATGAATCACATCTTGAAAATCTTGTATATTCCTAGTGACTTTAGGTTTTTCTAACCATGGCGACTGAAAAGGGACGTTGTCGTCTGTGTGAAGAGCGCAGACAAAATGATTTGCGGCTTGCTCGAGACAATGAAACCACCGAAATCACAAAAAAGGCCCGGACTTGTGTTTGGTGTGTTAAGTGCAAGGTCCCACTATGCTTAACAAAGGATAAGGATTGCTTTATGCTGTATCACACGTGAATTTTTTGACGTTAATATGTTTTTTGCTTTTGTGCGGATTCGTTTCTGAGTGTTATTTTGTTACTGCGTTTGTGCTGAATAGAGTGTTGTTGGAATTCTGTTGTATCACACGCGAATTTCGGACGTTAGATTGTTGTTACGTTTGTGCGAATTGGAGTGTTCTTTTATATTTGTTCAAATTTTGCTATCAAAAATTTTCAGTTTTTAATACCGTTTGGGTGTGGTGCCGGCAATGGGAACTATAGTTCCCATTATAGTAATTTTTACTGTAAATGGAGTACGTACTTGAAACAGCGCAAGCTACATTTCTTTAGCCCCAGTTAGCACTATTATAGGTCAAAAATTCAATTTCAGATATATGGGGGCACTTTGCCAGGTAAAGGGTTAACATGACTATTTTTATACATTATTGTTTGTGTATATAATAATAAATTAACCTTTTGTTACATAATTTACGGCAGTATGAAATTAATTGCATGTGTAGGTAAAGCACATGTGTTTTCAGCAGAAATAATTAATTCTTTACATGCTACGAGATCTTAGTAGGTCAATAAAGATAGCTTTCAAAAATAATACCTACTTACGATTATGCCTGAAATGGCAACATCAAATACAAAGCAGATGAAAATATGTCAGTATGTACAAAAGGCTTTAAGAAAATGCTAGACTACTGTGTAAGGCTTCACTTGGGAGACTCTCCCTTACTCCCTTACTCACATTCAACTTACCTTTTATATTCTCATATTTATGAATATACGCTCAATCTATTTTAACACTATATACGTACTCACCCTCTTGTGTGTGTGTACGCTTGGTCATATATGGTGTTGGTAGCCTGGTTGTGTTAAACTGTCAGTGTGCGTGTTCCCGGTAGCCCTGTGCGGCGGAGTTTCAGTTAGTGTTGGTTTTCTTGGTTGGTATGTATTTTTCTGCCCAAATGGCCTACCTGCCTTTCCATTAACTGTGTTATTTCTACTAGAGGTGTTTGCGTCCTTGTTGGGCAGTTTTGGCTCAGAAGCCCTGCCACCCCTGGTTAGCCCCTCGCGTGTTCTGCGGCAGTATCGGCCTATTGAGGCCCTGCCCATTCTGCGTTCCGTATGCGCCGTGATCTGCCCCACCGATCCCACCCGCTGCCCCGCGTTGGCAAGCCCATTCAGGCTTAGCGGACGGCTCTAATTCTGTGATCTGCGCCTACTGCGCCTTGCCCCGTAGAGTAGGTACGCCCCATTTCCCGTCGGTGTCCGGCAACCCCGGCCCGCACGGAAGACCCCGCTCATCATACCTGGAAGCCCCGCCGGCGGTGTGGTCGAGACTACAGGCGAGGGATGACTCTCCCCTAGATAGTCGATACCCTCCGTTCCCGCTTGGGCCATTAGTAGGTGCGGCAACGAGTCGCCTTACAACTGGGTCTTCAACTACCAGCTAAAATCCTGCCAAAGTTTAACTTTTTTGTCCTAGTGTGTACACTGTATGTACAATTTTAACCACAACTGACGCTGTAACAATGAGTGATTTATGAGATTTCAAGTTATTCAAAGTTTTTCATTAATTATTCCGCCTGAAGGCGGAATTATTGGAATCGTATGGTATTATGAAATGCGTGTAAAACACTTTCGTACGTAATGTATGGCCAAATGTTTTCCACTGTGCTAGCTTACAGAAGCCAGCGTGATGCAACCGTGGGGACAGGAGCGCGATGAACCAAGTATATGAGCTAAATTTTTCCGTAAGCAAGCTAAAATTCATCAATTTAATGTCGAAAACTTAAGTTGAGCAATATTTCAACAAGGCACCCCGTTAGTTTTCTAATTATTGGAATTTACTATCCGTGCCCCCCCTTGCTGCAAAGATTAATTTGTCTTGCAGCTGTCTGATTGGCTGTTGGCATTTAGCCACAGCCAATCAGCGTCTAATGTTAAATGATAGAGGAGCGTTTGAAACTTCGACAATTTTTGTAAGAAATAAAACTACAGCTTCTTTGTTGTACGTATTTTTTTGCAGAAACATAGAACTTATAAACAATACCTAAACAGCATTGGTTTTATTTTAAGCTAACAAATTTTTGAAAATGAAAATTACAATTAATGCCAATGTTGGATCTGTGGCTTACTTTAATTGCGCTATCGTGGAAGTTGAGTAGCGTAGTGGTCAGTGCCATGGCCTGGTAAACCATAGGTAGGGGGTTCGATTATTAGTATGATATCTGCGTTTTAAGAATTTTTCTTTTTGGCCATTTCATTTTTGCTAACTAACTACCTATCAATCTAACTCTCAGCGAAGGAATTTTACTCCTTTTAGGAGTCTACTTGTGTAAATTTGCCTTCAACTCAAACATCCAAAACGTCGTTTCAGGTACTTGCAAACGTTATGCCATGTTTTTGCAACCTAGCTATGTGTTATTACAAAATGTGTTCTTAAATTTTGATCGCTTTTTGATCACTTATTAACACCTGAATTATTATGATTGTGAACCCAGTCTTACGTACAGTTTCCACTAACGTTACTGCTGCTTAATTCCGACTTACTTTACTTCTGCTTGTCGACCATTTTTTAAAAGCAGGAGTGTTTTGCCAAGTTACACAATTAAGTGATAGACCTTCAAAAATAACACAGACGTAACATTTAATATTAATTTATTTATGTCACATCTGTTATTTTAATCTAACATTGACGTATAGTGTTAAATTAACCTATTGTTACATAATTTACGGCAGTATGACATTAATTGCCTGTGTAGGTAAAGCACATATGTTTTCAGCAGAAATAACTAATTATTTATAAACTACGAGATCTATGTAGGTTAGATTAATAGAAATAGCTTGCAGAAATAGTATCCACTTACGATTATGCCTGAAATGGCAACATCAAATACATACAAAGCAGATGAAAATATGTGTGGTGGTTGATTATAGCTTGCTTTAGCCAAATAAATGATTGATATATTTAACAGAAGTATATATTTCGAATTTAACAACAATTCAAATGATAGCAAAAAAACTGAAAGAGTTGTGAAAAACAAAAGCATTTGCCAGAAATAGCCAGGTTTGAAGCAAAAAATTCAGACAACTATCTAATTTTTACAATAACATGCTGTAACTCTGAAATGCTTAACCATCTCAAGACAAACATTACACCTGCTTGACATTTGCTGCCTTGCAGTACAAACAAATAAACAA
>JASANF010005557.1:0-15842 GCA_030248245.1 Trissonchulus sp. WLG1_4
CCCATTTACCGACCAGATGAGGATGAACTGCTGGGTTGGCAGGAGCAAAGTGGCCCTAATCTCTTGCTCAAGGAGGCTACGTATAACCAAGTAGCTGGGATTTGATCATCCAACCTTCAGATTAGAAATCGAACACGGTAACCACTCGGCCACACTGGCCAGACATATAAGTAGTATATACTTATTACAGCTACACGCAAGGGACGGTGATTTTTTGTGTCCTGTTCACCAGACAAACATACATACTTCTCTGAGTTTTTGTGGAAAGTCGACGAAGGGCGGCGTGGCACTAGTGCAGGGTTGTTTTGCGAGCCGTATGAGGGCCACCCTCCGCAGGTCACTGCTCCCCTGCACCACCGCATTCACAAAATGAGTCGTCCCGACGTTCACTTGCTGAACCAACAGTTTCTCATTCTCTGCAACAAGGAATGCTAGAACATCTACGGAGTTACTACCAGGAGTAAACACCGATCAACATTTTCGACCGCGTCCCAACCCAACCACCCAACTCGCGGCTCATGGGTAACCCACGGGCCACGACACTTTGACCCACCAATCACCATGTTAAGATACTGCACCTAAAGATTGACTGTTTTTAGCTGATACCCAAGTCTAATCTAAACAAGTAACAGCACTATCACGCAGTACGCACGCACATTTCTATCGGCAAATTTGGAATTACGTACACGGTAATGTTTTCTGGTGTCGCAGGACAGGCAGGTCAGAAAAAATTTAAGCGACCCGCGCAGCCTCCAGTGGGTACCCGCGGGTAACCCACGGCTCATCCGACCCTTATTTCATCAGTTCGTGATTTTGCTGGCTAAACGGACATACACCTGTTAAGTGTGGATTCAGAATTGACCCCAATAATGGCGTCATTATTTCGTGAATTTGTCGGCTGAACGAACAACTGCTGCAAGTAAGCATCGACAGTACTAAAAATCAAGCTCAAAACTCAACAACTTTCAAAAACCGTAAAATCCGTGCCCACCAACGTCTTGCGTTTTCTCCGATCAGAACTAATTCAACTTACTTTACAACAGCTGTACGTCTAGCTGGCCAGGAAATTGCAAAAAATTATAATATAATAGCGTAATGGTTTATTTTCCAAAAAGCAAAACTATGTCGATTGATTCGACACATGAAAAATACACGGAACCAAAAAATCTGTCTGTTTAATAGAAATCGCTGCAAACCTTTCAAACTCTTTCTTGCTTCCAGCAGCGCCTTTTGAACGCTGCAGAGCAATCCATCTGTTATATTCAGAGTGGTGGGAGTCTTGGCCAGTCCCATAACTGCATTCGTATCCCCCCTGATCACCACAGCGTCTGTGTTCGTGCCCCCCACATCCACTCCCACACAGCATACCACTGTCGAATCAGCCATCACAAATCAACTGCACATATGCAAAAATCACTTATCATTTAAAAATCAACTTTTTGAATACATAAATTCTTCATAATGTAATTATTCGAGCTTCGCTGTTTCAAGAATGCCCTAAAGTGGGGTCAAGGTAACAATATGGGAACCGCAGAAGATTACACGACTGCGCTAAAATGTAAAAATAAAAAGTTTCAAAAGAAAACCTTTTGGACATTTTTCGGCCACGCCCTAGGCTCTTAACTTTCCACGAAAAATAAGCTAGATAGATACTGCTAAATCGTAAAGGAACTAAACGGGATCTTGTTTTCTTTACGATGCACATCATGAGGCTTAATTGAAAATTTGAATTTATATGGAACTAGTAAAACAGGGAATAGAATAACCTGTACCTTGGTTTTCATTTTAAGTTTTTTGCATTTCACTCTTGAACAGTTTCAAGTCAAGACAGAGCATGCACACATCCAAGCAGTAATGGATGTTCAGCCCTCAAACCCACTAAAATTCCGCAATGATCAAGGCTCCTTTTTTTTGAGACGCCGTTTTACCGGTACAAAATGTATCGGGCCGCCGAAAACAATATAGCACAGCGTAATTTTCACACTGCTTGATGAATTCACTTCACAAATTTCATTATAGAAGCGCGCATTCATTCGCCCTGCAATGCGCCATGGAGTAAGATGCGTCTTCGTGTGAATTGGCGTTTATAGAGGACGAGTGCTCGTCCAGCAAAGCGCCGACGTGGCCCACTTGTTAAACAGTTCAAAAATGAGACAGACCTTCAATGCGACGATCTGCGACAGAGTAGTAGTTAAGTATCTATGACTCGTATAACTCTTAATAAAATACAGATAATATGAACATACACACAGTCAAAAAGAGATTCTGAAAAATAGACGATTAAATTTTATTGAATATTTACAAAAAGCAATACGCAAAACCTAAAAAGTTTACTAGCACGACAAAATCAGGAGTAGCTAACAAAATTGCACAGCGTTTAGATCAAAATACAAAAGCAGAGCCGAACTATTTACGCACAAATAATCGGAGCACGAAATTATTTACATTTTACAGAAGCACTCGGCCCTGCCGGTCAGACTAGAGTTTTTTGTAAGGAAAAGTCTTCCAGTGAGGCAAGTTTTTTAATAACTATATTCTCGTCTTTAATGTTTCTCGCTTTAAGGGGGTAGTGTCGCGAAAGCAGTTTTGCTCATAGGTTGCAAAAAGAGATCTTTTTGCTTTGAACTTGTACGTTCACTGAGAAACTAGTCCAATGCTATACTGTTTTAAATAAGTACTGCCAGACACTAGACTACCAATATCTACCAATATCTTGAACCTATCATCGATTGTAAGCCAGACATCACACAATAAGGGCATGAAAATTCAAAAAATTAAGCCAGATATCAGATTGGCCAGCTTGTGAAGTACACATAACGTCTCGACGCACAGTTTTTTGCCACAAATAAGAAAAAAGAAAAATGAAGGTTCGTTTTTCTTTTGATTTTAAAATAAGCGTCTAAATTTTTTACAATTTATCATTATTGCTGTGAGTACTTCACTGTTTACGCACAGTTTCATAGTTCAAACAGGTATTACTCCGCAACCACTCAAGCAATTTGCACTAAATTTTGTGTGCATAAACTACAACATATGTCCTTTTAGTCTATGTAAACAAACTAAACAAATAGGTTGATAATTGTGACGAAAAAATCGAATGTGAATAGGTTTTTAAAGCGTCATTTTTCCGACTTTGCGACCTCACTGCAAACAGTATACTGCATCAATTTTGATAAAACTTGGCGAAAATACTAGCCTCAACATATATTTTCAAAATATATAAAGAACGAAGTCTTATTTTTTTCTAAAAATGTTTTACAGTTACGCAAAATCGACTGGTTTTGCGACACTACCCCCTTAAGCAAATTGGATCCTGTGACTAAGTCGCAAACGGCAAACCACAAAACAGGGATGTTTATCCGTATAATATGGCGCAACTGTAAGAAGGTTTGAAACGAAGAGCACCTCCATGATACTCAAACTCAAAGGTGCGATATCGAAATTTTAGATATATATCCATGGGGAATGAGTAAATAGGACAATCCTAAACTGCGTTTTCCAAACCTTTGTAAAATTGTAATTCGTATGCTTAAAATCAACGTAATTACTTACTACACAACATAAATTGCCAATATTGCTAAAGTACTGCTATCAGAATATTATCATGATAATAGCTAACAGCAAAAATTGGGGGATTAACTACATTTAGCAACAAAGGGCAATGCAACATCGAACCAGTTACATCTATAAAGTACTGTGTAATTACACATTTATTTTACATCTGCACAATTTACACAAAATAAGATGCACCCAAAATAAAATAAATATACTGCACAACGATTTTTGCTAACGTTCACTTTTATGTTACGAGCAAACGGTGTATTTCGTTGCGACTAGTGTTGCGGACAAACACGCAAAATCGCACAGTCATGTATCTGCAAATTAACATTTGTCACACGTGCCATGCCATTAAATTCAAGGAAGAATGAAACACACACGAATTTCAAAATAACCAGACTCTCAGATCACTAAAATAGTGAAATCACCAAGATCACCGAACAGTAACATCAAGAAATTCATTTGGTAAAAAATTTTAAAGGACCAGGAAGCGAGGGAACTAAAGTCGGATCACGAATAGAAACAGACAATTACAATTCGAAAAGCAAATTGCAACCATCAGTAGTACAGCAACGACTCACAAAAATCACACCCTGAATTGTCTCAGGGTTCAGCAATTTTTGGTTCTGACTTTAGCTCGGAACATATCAACTGTCAAGATCCTAATCGAGTATGCAAAGGAACAAACTTCGTAATGTCTTCACACTTCGTAATGTCTTCACAACTTGTACATTAAACCAAGGCCCATGCTTAGAAAAACCACATAAACATAAACATAAACATAAACTGAAAAAAAAGCAACTTTATGCAGAGTTTTTGTGTGTTGCATAGTACCTCTTAGTATTGTTTCCTTTTTAAAAGAAAAATGTGAATTGTGAACACGACACTTTTTCCCCATCACGTTTAAAATTAATGGGTCGGAAGGAAACTCCGACCGCAATAATCATGCTCGTGCTGAATTTCATGAAGTACCTCCCGGACTCTAGCACGAATGGGCTGTTTCCACTGCACCATTGTTCCGAACTATGAATCTAAAACGTAACAGTGTCATACTCTTCCCTGTCATGTGTACTGTTGGCACTAGATATCAGAACATAACTTATTATAGATATACAATAGATTAAATAATTATGATGTTGTGATGCATATATTACTATATATAAGCGTACACTGAATAACTTAAATAAAGAGGCTCGACAATCGACTAGACTTGCAACGATATTACAAAAGAAAATAGCATAAAAATATGGCTGAAGATCGTCAAACTTAGGCTCACTAATACTAAACAAAACAAAAAATGTACAACAGCACAGGCTTTCATATCCCAAATTTACTAATATTGTGAAAAATTACTAATAGCGTCATTATGACCACCTCCATGACTAACGGTGGGCTGCACCAAATCCGATTAACTTAAGTCTGAGCTGGAGCTAAATTCCAGTTAAATAGATTTAGTTAAATCCCAGCTAAATTTTGAACGAAATCCTAAGCGCCAACTGCGCTAATCTTCATAGCCCCCACCCTATCGGTCCTCTGGAAACGCCCGGTGCAGACGCTTGCCTACCTTAAGGAATGTGGGCGGCTCGAGAGAGCCGTTCAAGCCAATTGACCCCCCGTCAACGGCTGGGAGCAGACCAACAACAACAACAACAACTTGAACCGATTTAAGGAATTTAAGCCTTAGGGCCTTTTCACAAAAGATATTAACTGGATTAGATCAACTAGATTAATTTTATAACTCAACGTTGGATTAACGTAATTACATAAAATTTTGCAAGCAAATGAAGATTACTTGGTTTAGTTGTTCTGCAAAGTTTCATAAACTTTCGTCAATTTAATGCTTAGTTACTGAAGGTAATCTAGATAATCTAATCCAGTTAATATAATTTGTGAAAAGGCCCTAACCTAAATCGGTTTAAGCTAATCGTCAGTTAATCCGATTTGGTGCAGTCCACAGTAAGTGAAATAAAAATAAAAAATTTTGCATTAAAAAATTTTGCAATAAAAAATGAAAATTTTGCAATAAAAATATATTATATATAATATGTCAATGTCTTGTGGAAACAAAAACTGAATAGCACATGCTGTTCAGAATATGCGCCAAAAATAGTTGCAACTGCTGTATTGCAAAAGCTGCTAAGCAGAAACGGGAAAAAATACTATAAAGAGCATAACAATATGCATATGAATAAATTAAACAAAGCTGAGACATTAGTGTAATTTCATGACAGCACCAGAAAGCACGTTGCATCGATGATTTTACAAGGTCATTCGGATGAAAAATCCGCAGGAATGTTTAAGCGTGAGCTCCGACTTCCTTTATCTTCTTCTGCAAAAAATAAGTAATAATTTACTGCTTAAAATTCCACATGAGGAACAGAATTACAATCGTGTAAAAAATTTATTATTAAAAATGGAATAAAGGCCTGACACGGCAAAAATGAAATAGCAATACTGCTCACAACTTTCATTAACTGCAATAGTTTAGTTTTTTCTTTCTGATCAACTGCATGATGACACACATAGCTTTAGGTTAGATGAGTAACTGGCATAAAGTGACAACGCAATAATGAATAGGAGACAATTCCCCCAAACGATTAGGAGAATCACAAAAACATTGGGTAATAGAGAGGTAATAGATCCCATTGTATTAGCTTGATTACATAACATGATCTAGTTTGAGCTCCAAGTTTCCAATATACAAATACAATTTTCATAAATTACGCAAACTGCAACTTGCTCCCAACAAAACGGGTCAGCTAGCAATTTAGGGTTAAAAATGGCGCACACTCCATAGTCTGAAATAAGCTTTTTGTTACTTTAAGAGCACCAGTTTTCAGCTCTCACATCCGAGGATATATTTTTTGTCACAGCTGCCCTTACGGCATGAACGATCTGTTCATATCCGTACTGTCCTGCTGTACCCAGAAGACAACTAACCATACAAACTACTGATAATTTATTACCAAAAACAACTACTATGCATTATTATATTTATAATGCATAAATATTATTATATTTGCGTATTTGTGTATTATATTTTATACACAAAGAGATAAAGATAAGGATCATACATGTGAGGAGAGATAAAGCAACTACTCCCACCCTTATAATCAACGACTTCACTAATCATCTAGACTGTAGTAAATCTTTGACAGCACGACGAATCAACTAACCAGACAGGAAGTCTTCCAGATCTCCCCCATCGTCATATTCTAGCTCAACGTCGCTCAGTGTCGTCTCTGGGTTGGGCGCGGACGCAGTCATACGGTCAGCACACGATTCTAAAACAGAAAAAATGGATAAACAGCAAATACAACAAAATAAAGTAGCACTCAAGAAGACTGTCTCATACCATCCTTTTGGCGTGATTTTGTAATTTTGACGGCTGAACGGATATACAGCTTAAGTATGAATCGACCCTAAGGTTGCTTCGCAAATGGTTGGCAACTCAGCTAGACAATCACTGCTTGGCGATTTGACACGTTCAGTTTTTACAACTACACAGTATTATACAATCACACAGTATACCAAACTCCCCTAAAGTGACAAGACATTCATTCATTAACAAAAATTTAAAAAAATCTGCATCCAGCACCGAAAGCCAAACCTACTGGACATATGTTTGGAAGACCGGTACAGCCGCATGTCGTCTTCGAAAGCTCGTTCGGCCACAGCCTGACGTCGCTTGCTCTTCTGCCCGTCTTGCCTGCTCTTCTCTTCCATTTTATGCAAATAGTTCATGCTCAAGTGCGCTGAAATCAGCCAAGCATATACACAAAAAAGACAAAGCAGAAATTTAAACAAGTCACAATAGTTGAACCGTGAACGCTGAATCGCTGATGAGTATGACTATGAGTATAAGAATAAAAACATTTTCGCCACACAGGCCACTTGTACTTCAAATTATCCTTTTACAAATTGCGCATAAAAAATTCGGCGAAATTGCAACCAATCTGTTTAATTGACTCGATTTCTTGACCAACAAAACACTTTTGGAGGTTCTTAATTTATTAGGTTGGGGTTTCAGACTAAAAAATTCATCATAACTCCTTAGTCTGATATACTGTTTCTAAATTCTAAACCTCAGACTTAACATCTAAAAAAACTCGCCGTTCCCGACAGTAACTGTTACTGTTAATAATTTATCGCATTTAACATAAACATTAGCTAAAACCAAATTGACTGATTGCAAAACAGCGTGTTTTTCAGTCCGGTGCAAGTAGCATTATGTTGGGGATACCAAATTTAAGCACCACCAAATAGCATTATTGCACTAGTTTAGTCCAAAGCCATAGATAGACCCCTTTATTTATGAATAGTTTCTTAGGATACTGTTGTTTCAGTCGAGCTAACCAAGGCTGAACTAGTCTGATCCAGGCATTCAATTCTCTTACACTTTGTTTCGTTTAGCTGAGCCATTTTGTGCTCCCTGTACAGCGCCAGCTGAAATCGTTGCTCCAGACGTCGTTCCTGATAATCCTGCGTTCGCCTGATCACTTCTAAATAAGTCAGGGCTGACTCCACTTCCTCACAGAGACCTTCAATTTGAGCTAAAAGTAGGAACTTCATCATCAAACAGACTGGACTACATTTTGGTAATGACTAGATTCAAATTAATTACTATTAAACCATATAACAGGTTGCAAAAGTTTTGTATTGAATTCGTCATTATCAAGGCTAAAGTCGTTCGTTAGTCATTGACAACAGCTGCCTACAAAAAAGCTTAAGTATCATTCCTTCAAAAATATTAAAATATACACGATTAGAAGTTTTTAACATAAAAAGCAAAAAAAGGAAATATCATTCCTAATACTACGAACTGAAATATTTTATGAATACCAGATGTTGTATAAATAGACTCGTTAGTCGACAAAACGTATAATACTCTCAGTAATGTTCTTGATTTTAAGTAGACTTCAAATATCATCTAAAAATAGCTATTATTAATAAAATATTTACCCATTTGCGCGACCAAAGAACTAAGTTCTTCAGCAAATACAGGCAGAGTTCGCAATTCACGACTGAAATTTTGCAAGCAATCTGTTCTACGTCGAATATCCTTGTCTAACTCCTGTAACGAGCGAGTCACTGCCTGAAAAAAATTACACATCACTGAAGCACATTCAGTCGAAGAAATTAACTTTAATGTAATAATGTACATTATGCAACGAACTGAGGATTCTTACTCCAATCTAAACTTACTTTACACATAATATACCTTGACTCAAATTTGACTTTAAAACGTGAAAACTGCATATTACATAGAAAGTCAAAATCAGAATCAATTTAGCGATTAGCAGCAACATTACCTGAGATTGCCGGACATTTTCCTCGTCCTTCTTATGAATCACTTCCCATTCATTCTGGTAGCTGAAAAACACAAAACTTAAAAACAAACACGCACCTAGCATATTTTTAGGCGAAATTTTATGGGGGGGGGCTGCCCCCCCCTATAGATGGGGAAGGCGACCGAAATGGGGGGGCTCCGGACCAAATGGGGGGCGCCCCCCACTAAAAATATGCCAGTGCCCTACGTGCTAGGGACACGGAGCCGCCATTGAGCATTCCCAAGTTGGATCTTCCTGCCCCAAAACAAAGGCGCAAAACGAACGGCTAAGATTTCGCCATGGGACAGGCTTGCCGACAAACTTTTTAGTAGCGCATTTTTACGTATTTTAAAACACTGAATCTTAAACTTCATTGCTGTGGCACCGACGCAAAATTAGTGTTGTACTATGTGCTACGACTAAGTTAACTCAAAATTAAACTATCCCTCAGAACTGAACACCGAATTAATCTTGTAGACACATTAAAACTAAACAATATCGTTCCAAATTCATTAACTTATGCTATTTTCATCCAATTATTTATGATAATATCTGGAGATATGGTGTTTAGTTTTCTATGTCCCCTTAGTTTATATTATCTCCTTGAGCACGACGCTGAGGTTCAACAATTTGCCGCATAACCCAGAAATCCGTGCAAGGAGATATCCATGTCAGGTACCTGCTTTGAGCTGCTGCCCCCGCTCCCTTCCCTGACGTAGTCACTTGCGGGGAGGTACACCTGTCGCTCCGGAGTCCTGGGCAATCGCCACACCCCAGGGCTGCATCAGCCAGAGCGATGCAATTACCCAGTATCTAAATCTTCCTTCCACCCACACTAAGTAAATCTGCAGTAAGAGAAGCTACCGAACAACGCATTACATACCGCTGAAGCAACTCTCCACCCGCATCAGCATTCACAATGTGATCAAAGCTCGGTGCAGAAAGCCTACAATACAGTGAGTGCAAATAGTAGCAACGGCTATGTTGTGGCAACAGACGCGGGTCACATATGCTACGGGGTCAGCCAAATTTTGACCCCACGAACCCTCGATCGACCGAGAAAACAACTTAAATATTACGGTTATGTAATGGGGTCAAAATTTTTGGGGGGTCCTCATCGGCCAAATTTTGGGGACCTCCCCCCCTGATCGACCAAAAATACCCTAAATTCTGCGAAATTTTGTAGTTTTCCCAAAAAAGTGCCACTTTTACTAAATTTTGCCCATATTTTGGAAACCCTAGCCCCCGGCCCCTCGATTTTGGTGTGGGGGTCCCCCCTATCCCCCCCTCATACATGTATAGTTGACACCAGAGCGCCCGACTACCGCTGAATCGGCGAAACCTATTCGCACTGGCACTCAAAAAATCCATCAAACAGAAATTCGCGTCTAAGCAGGATTGAAACAAAAACTTGAAATCAAGCTATAAAAAGTCCTAAACGTTATTAGTCAAATCCCACGTTTGTTTTTTCTTAACGCTAATTAATATACCTGTTAAGACTAGGCGATTTCTTCGTCCGCAGGTTTCGAATACTGAAACAATAATGAAGCGATAGATATACATGCGCATATACTACACGCACAGCATATAGAGAAATACGTACGAAGTTTGAACTTAAAAAAGTGAAAATGCAACCAAGTTACATATTTATTTGAAAGGTCATCTTGATACTACATCAGTTTGTAAAACGTATATCAGTTTATAGAAGAAACAGCGTCAAATAATCGCATATTTTTAAAATGTCAACTGTTATTTTGAACAATATGTCAAGGACTATGAATAAAGTATGTATATAACTACTGTGAGCCGTGCGCCGAATATAACGGTTAACTTTCCAAAAATTGTACACGACATTACGTATTTAAATCAAAAACTATTTTATAAAAACAGTGCTATATATAAATAAATCAATTGTTAGTCAGTGTGTTCGAATAAGTTGCTACAAAACACGCGCACACCATGTAGCGTAACTTACCCACTAGAGAGATCCAAGTGAACATTTTGAAGCTTATTTTTCAGAATGTCAAGCATGGTAAGCGACTGTACGAACGGATATCGTTAGCCGTGAATAACAGCCAAATCCCGCTTTCGTTTCATTCTGAAACACACTATTACGACAATATTATATAGTACAGTTTGCACGGTGTATCTCACTGTCTAGGACTTTGTTGTCGTTTTATATAGTCGACGTATATTGTGACGACGGTGCGTTTTTTATAGTATATAGCGTGTTGCGGAACTTTTCAAAATTTCCTGCCCACAATGATCAATCAAAATGGATCTTCGCAAGGATTAATCGAACACAGTTAATTCTGATCAGTCTGTTGGAGTTGGTTTATATCAGACTTATCTGCACTGCCTTGTGTAAAATATGCAAGTGTGAAAGTGAAACCCATCTTTTCGCTAAACAATGAGCAGCTTGAATGGGAACAAAGATGCTTGACTCGTAATATTCCGTTTTGTCGCTGTTTAAAGTATTTGAAACGCTGTAAGCTGCTACCGACTCGGAAAGCAGATGCATCGACGAAGTAGAACCTGCTTCTGATTTTGGAAAAAAAGCCGGGTTTACACGAAGCAATTTTCAAGCAACTTCAGTTACCTGAAAATTGCTTCGTGTAAACACGCAAATTTTGAAGCAATTTTCACGCAACTACCAATCAAATTTCGGCTGGTAGTCACGTGTACAGCGGACAAGAGAACACAGTTCATTGTGACACCAAATATATTCCACTGTTGCTTTCACGCACACAGGCCTCTCAGTGCCTACGTTTACTTGATCCTTCATTTATATCAATAGCATGAGTCGGTCAGAGGAAGATCAAACAAAATATGAAGAAAGAATAATTGATTTCTGTCGATGCCTTTGGGAATGCACTCTTACTATCACTACAAACGATACCACAGAAACCTATTGCTCAGCGAACTTTGCCAAAAAATATTTTGGATTTCATTGTGTTCTCAATTGTTCTTATTGATGTCAAATTTTACAGACATTTTTTTACATCTATGTTAATTGCAGACTTTTTAGACATGTCGTTGTTAAAATACATATGTGCAAGTGCAACAAAAACATACAGATGCAGCGACAGCTCCTTCATAATGTAATCATCAACACAGAAGCCTCGAATAGCAGCAAGGGCAAAAATGTCATCATTGGGCGTAACGACAACGTACAAGAATTCAATCCAGGTCCTTCTAGTTTCAGCGTGCAATCAAAATACTGTATTTTGCTTCGTAATTGCGTGAAATTGCACGCAACTAGTTGCTTAAAAATTGCGTGCTCATTGCGTGAAATTTGCTTCGTGTAACGAAGCATCGAAGCTTCGTGAAATCGTCTTTTCACGCACTTTGCAAGTTGCTTGAAACTTTCTTGAAACCCTAATTGCGTGAAAATTGCTTCGTGTAAACGGGCTTTAGAATTTATATACTCAATGTTTCGCATTTTTCTTCATGATCCATTTATTTGCGGTTCTAGTTGTTCAGTTTGGGAACGGGAAATCAGCACCTGACTATGTTGTGCTGACACAAACAGCTTTTAAAAGAATGAGTTTGCCAAGTTCTCAAATTCAGTGAGGATTGCCGCAGCCTTACAATTCTAATTACTACTTAGTTTTTTTTCACAAAACACCCTTCAATTTGTCCAAACGACAAATCTATTCAGACTAGCATTTGATTGCCGACACAAACGAAAATCATGTGATATAGTATATTCTTCATTTCACTAAAAAACCAAATGACACAATATTAGCTGAGACAAAGCCACGCGAACTCGTGAAATCTTTATTAAGTGCACCACAAACATAGCAATGTAGAAATTAAAAAAATTTCGTAATTCCACGTCATTCTTAATCTAAAAATGTTGGAATAATAACCTAAACAATAATAAAAAGTTGCTGCTTAGCCTGAAAAGCAAATAAGCCAGTTATAATCTTCATTAATCAGATTCAAGTAAGTTTACGACAATCCAAAAACAAGTGTGTACGTTTATATTATTAAAAAAACATACGTGGCAACTGGCAAATTTTTAAGATTGATAAACGTTTAAAAACAAGAAATGCATAAAAACTCACAGAAATGGCAGTGAAAGCGCAGCAGTAACATATAATACGAACATAAAAACATGGGGATCTGAGGGGAGGGGGGGGGGGCAAGACACGCCCCCCCAATTTGAGATGGCGAAACAACTCCCCCTTAGATTTGACTCATCGGGGACAAGCCCCGATAATTGGTGCAGAAAAAAAGTGCCCGAAAACTCGAAAATTGTCCGAGATCGCGGTAAAATGCTTAAAAATAACGGAAAAGCTAACAAATCAAACAAAAAGTCCAATTCTGCTAAATTGGCGTTTTTGTCAGTTCATGCCTCCGAAAAGTCGGGATAAGCTCCCCTTAGAGTTTCGGTTAATCCGGGACATGCCCACCTCCCCCCAGACCGACACTTCGCGTACATTAAACGTAGATATAATAAATATATAAGGCGAGTATAAAAAACATTAGTAAACAGGCTTCAATATGAGTCACAAAACGATGGAAATATCTGCTAGGAACAAGGAAAAAAGTGTCCAAAGAATTTCGTAAAATCGTGTACACAAACGACAATCCCAAATTAACATTTTAACAAACACGACTCACGAGCTTCAGTAATATTATTACCGCAACCAATTGTATACAAAAATATCACAGTTAGTACAGCTGCTTCAGGTAAAGGTGTTGATAAAATAAGCAAAAGCAATACACAGCAGTGATACAAATAATAATGAATAAAATAAAAGTATGTTCCGATAAATGAAACACACCCAAAGATTTCATTTGGTCACATGAAGTGAAAAATACCACAAATTAGATAATGCTAACAGCCATAATGCCATATGATGCCCCCATTCAACTCGGTCAATGTCGTACTTTCGTAAAAGCATAACTAGTGCTTGTGCTACTCGATGTTAGTTAGCTAGTAGCGGTACTGTCAACTGTGAATCCTATCGGAATGAAATGGCGTTACCGGATTTTTAAGATTCAAAAGCCATGAATAAAACTAGAACTTATATACATTTTGTCGTATTACTAGTTTGCATTGTGTGTTCGTCTGAGTGTAGTATAAATGCCTGCGCACTTGTAAAAATCAATGTATATGCAATGCAGTCATTGTTCATACGTTGCTGAAGCTCGAGACGGCCCTGGGCTTGCGGATTTCTAGGCCCGGCGGGCCGCGCACGGCCCGGTGCCCGGGGCCCGGAATTTTACGGGCCGGGCCCGCGGCCAGCTACAGGCCCGGGCAGAACTCGAATTATAGCACCTTCGATACGCTTGCGCATATAACACCTTTGATAGCGCAAATAGCACTCCCAAAAAGCGCTATAGCGCAAATAGCGCATATAGCCCCTTCGATAGCGCTCAAATCGCAATTAGCGCAAATAGCAGTCTATTAGCAAATATCACATATAGCGCTATAGCGCAAATAGCTCATAATTATAGCAAATTTGATGGCGCAAATAGCGCATGGAAAAAGCGCTATAGCACGAAATGTACTATTTCGTGTTCGCTTACACGCGTTCGTTACTCTTATGCGATTGTAATTGAATCAGATTTGCAGTGAAATACTGTTTGTATATATACTATAATATACGCTTGCAGCAAGATATTTTAGGATTCCTAAATGATTACCAAACGTGCCAAATAAAGCAGGAGCAAATAAACCTTAAGTTGCATAGACGTAATTTGTAATAGCTAACACCCACTTTTTGAGTTGACAGTGACTGACTAATTGTGCAATTTGTTTACAAAAAATATGCAAATATACAGACTAGACTAAGGGTATTATGCTTATTTTGTCATTTTTCGTAAAACTATAACAGGAACGGCGGTATTATGTGGCAACATTGAAAAATACGTACAGAATACGTACGTAATACGTTTGGTAATTTTGAGAAAACAAGTCGTTAGTTTGATTATCAGAGAACATTTTGTTAAATTTTATCATTAGTAAGATAGAGCCCAAGATACCTATAATATGCGTATAAATGCAAAACAAAAGACGAGCGCAACTGCAATAAGTACCAGCTTATTTTGAGACACTTTACTTGGACTCACTGTCGCACTGCAGATAATGCACCATATTTGGCTTATTATTTGAACTATTGGTCGCAGTTCGATTTGGCTAAAATTTTGCATGGTTATGAGCTATATATGGGTCTTATTCTCATAGTAAGCGCCGTAGTGAAAGTTACTCATGGGAGAGGCGGTGAAGCAACATATGCAAAATTGAGATCAGCAAATAACTAAAATTTTGCAGAAAGTATGGTTTACTAGACGAATGTGGAGATGCTACTAGAATTTCAAAACTTGTGCGTTGAGCCACATATATTGGCTATACTTTGTGAAAGTATTGAAAGTTAGGGCGCCATGTGGGCTGAGGTATAGGCTTTCCCGCAAAAATGGCCAAATTTTCGAAAATTTTTCGAGTGGGTCAACTTCAAGAGGCTATATCTCGAAAACCAAGCTGCCGCGGGGCAAATCCTCGATACATTTTTCTGCACTCATATTACCCTACAATATATGTAAATTTTAGCCAAATCGGAGATGGTCGATTTTTTACGTTCCTGGGGTGTGTAACAAGAGTCGATCTTTACAGAACATGCGTCTTGAAATATTACAACAATCTGTTTTATACCAACAACGTTTCAATAGTACCATGTCAATATAAATGACTGGGAAACATAAGGTAAGAAACAAAAAAGTACTTAAATAATTATATAGATTACGATCCCAAGACTGTAACAGGTTATATTATCTGTTTATCATTTAACTGATGAATTAGCAATAATTAATCGTCTATTTTAACTAAAATGGCAATTGTCAAATTAAAATTGTATTAACTAAACTTTATGTCCACTACCTAGTGCCAAACATTGCGACCATTAAGATTTGTGTGATCGAAAGGCATGTGAACGAATACGAATC
>JASANF010005558.1:0-13975 GCA_030248245.1 Trissonchulus sp. WLG1_4
ACACACACTTATACAATCATCAGCTAAGCCCAAAATATCTATAACCACTGACCTTTGAGAATACTGCCACCCGCCACACGCGCACGCAGTTCGAAGACGTCGCTTCCCGGCTTATTGACGTCGAAAGATCTGATGACAATCATAAGCTGAAGCTGAAGCTGGCTCGGACCTAAAGTCACGCATTGGGACTGGGGGTTTGTGTTGCAGATTTGCAAGTCACCTGAAATTACAAACCGAAGGTGGTCGGTTGGATACAGAGTCAGTATATATGAAATATGTAGTATAATAGTCACCACTCACCAACGAAATTTAACAGCTTCTTACACGGGTATAAAAATATATAATTTAATCTCGCTGTCAGGGGCAGTCCGGGGGGGGGGGCCCCCCCCCCCCCCCCCGAAATTTTTTCCGACTGAAATTTTACAGAAGGATCCCCCCTCTGGTTTTTATGGTCCGACCTTTTTTTTCTGATGCGTCCCCAATTACCAAATTTAGTCTAAAATTAAAATTTTCCCCCATTTTTTCCTGGGGGCTGCCGCTACCAGACCCCTGCGACTCCGTGGCTTACTATTCCTTTTTATTATCTTTCATCATGCCTATGCATGTATACATGAGTACATTATACTGTATTTGCATGTCTACACAAGTATATTATGCTGCATGTAGTGGTGTAATACAGTGTCTGATCTGATGTTCCCATCTTGTGTTTTATTCTTCTGTCGGAAAAAATTTCTGATACGTCTCCAGTTGACCGAATTCAGCCTAAAAATTGAAAAAATCTCTATTTTTTCTTGGGTACACCACTGGCTTTTACTACAAACAGACTCAATTCATAGCGCGTGATATGGCTGCGGCTATAACAAAATAGCGTAAAGCTAAAAAAAAGTGAAAAACTCTTCAGACCTCCGCCGCCCCCGAAATCGAAGTCTGGGACCGCCAGTGCTCGCAGTATATATATCTATATAATGCATAAGTAAAATATTTTGACCTAACAAAAACTATATACATATTATACATAAAAGCTAAAACTTTTTTCAAACAAAGCCTCGCGGAGTTGCTCTACAAAAGTACATATTAAACTTCTTTCTCTGCGTTAATAATTTTTCATGAATCGAACAATAAACGTATTTTTTAACCCCATTTTGGGGCTTGTGTAAAATTTCAGTCGGAAAAAATTTCGGGGAGGGGCGGCCTGTCCGAAAAAGTTTGTTTACAGGGGGAAGGGGGGGTGCTACGCGTACGCGACCCACACTTTTTATCCGAGAGAGGGCCCAAACAGCTAAAGGGGGGGGGGGCAAAACAGCGGCGGGGGGAAAAACCGCTAACGGGAGGCGTAGCCAGACCACACAACCCCCACCAGGCTAGGCCACTGGGCACTTGCCATTCGAAACCCCGGGAAGCATTTTTGCATCAAAATCCTCTTTCATTTTTTTTGTTCCTTCTAGAGAAGGAACTATTGTTTTGAAATTAATGGCTCACAGCGTTTAACGCTGCTGAGCAGGCTGCATAGCCAGTATGTTTTGCGTGTATTGTCAGCTTGGGAGCTGCCTGCTGGTTTTTGCCTGCGTATATGCAAGAAAATCAATAATCGATGTACAGTGCTGTAGTGATGTACCTACCTATTTCTTCAAAATCGGCGCCGTAATGTTTCACCGGCAATATATAAGAGCCATTGAAAAACACTCTTTATCGCTTCTTAGAGCTGATTTGCTCAGCTCAGATCAAAGTGTAACTTTTGAGCCAATGGCTTGATGCAGCGGTGTGCTTAACATCCTGCAGCATTTTTTTGTACGTATGTAGTTGCGTACCTAGTTAGATTAGATAAGAATAAGCTAGGTACGAAGTAGAGTAAGACGCAGTGTATGTAGCTTACAGTAGGCCAGTAAAAATAGAAGCAAGTCATTTAAACCTGAAAGTAGGGATGGAAGTCTCGGTCTCGGTCTCGGGTCTAAAAACCCGAGACTAGCCCAGTCTCGGTCTCGGTCTCGATCTCGGTAGTCGAAAAGTCTCGTTTTGTAGCCGGTCTGGTTTTTTCAAATCTGCTGAAAATTTTTCCTGTGGACCCCCCTTTGGTTTATAATTTCGGCAGAAAATTTTTTTCGGAAGTTTTTATTTCACCAAAATTTCACATCAAACAGTGAGATTCTGTCGATTTTTTTCCGAAAACAGCTTTACCGTGGTTGTTTAGTTTATCAGGAAAACATAGTTATATACACACACAAAAATGTATGTTTATGATTAGGTTTCTTTTTTCATATTTTTTTTCAAGTCTGTCTGTGTGATTATTATTATATATTTTATTCTTTAATCTTTAGTGTTTGGCTGGTCAACTTCGCTATCCTGGCTTGACATACTTAACTGTAATATCCAATTAGTATGAGTTTAGCAAAAAATCAAAAATAAATCTGAAAGTTCAACTAGACGCACTAGTCAGAACTATGTAGTTCGGTAGATGAGAGGGGAAGACTCTACTCCTAACTAAAATTTAGTCCCAGGGGATTGAGGGGGCACAGTTCTAAAGGGGTGTCACGCCGGAGGCAAAGAATGAGCGTCACGGCGCGCAGGACTAATTTTTGAGCTAAAAACCCTTTTTATCTTGGGTGTATAGTTTAGCAGAACATTGGTAATTCCAATTTCAATACAAGCTGAGCGATTTTTAACTAAATTCAGCCAGTGTCTGATATTGCTACTTTCTGGCGTGAACAAGGATAAATTGCGTCTGCTTTGGGACAGAGGTCAAAATTTCACAGTATTTAAGTAGACATACCCATACCATACCCACACAAAAGGAGGAAAGAACCAGGAACTGAACCAACATTGCCGTGATGTAGCTGTTAACTTATATATAACATAAGGGGTGGATTTCACCACGGTGGTTTTTAAAAACCCTGGTTTTACGTACGTCTGCTGTCTGCATATAGCCTCCACAGAACTTTACTTTACGAAATATAGTCTGATTCGTTACGAATTTCGTGAATTCTCTAAAACCATGGTTTTTGCTCAGTTGAAATTTAAAACCTGCAATATAGCAGGTTTTTCTTCTGCTTAAGTTTCAACTAAGCAAAAACCATGGTTTAAGAAAATCTACCAAATTCGTAAGGAATCAGGCAATATTTTGAATGAAATTATGTGCATATCATGTAAAAACGTACGTAAAACCATGGTTTTTAAAAACCACCGTGGTGAAATCCACCCAAGGTGTCTGACCATGGTCTTGTAAGTTTACCTAAAACGTATAAAAAGTCATCAAACCAATAGGTGAAAAAATGGCAAAAAATGACCCAAAAAATCGGTTTTGGCGGTCTCGGAATTTGGTCTCGGTCTCGGTAGTCTCGGTTTCTGGGTCTCGGTCTCGGTCTCGGAAAAAAACCGAGACTTCCATCCTGACCTGAAAGGTAGACACCGGGTAAGGAACCTTGCCCCTTTTGGGGCCCACTTGTTAATATTCTGAGCTACGAAACAAGAAAATCGGTCCCCGTTTAAATATAGTCAAAGAACGTTAACAATTTTTAGAATCAAAACAAAGGCACTTTGTTTGACCCCGTTACTTCTGAAAAATTGGCCCAATTCACCAGAATCGTCCAATTTTTGACCACATTCAAACAGCCTTAATTTGGGCCTGGGCTTAGGCTTAGTATGGGGCTTTGGTTTAGGCTAAGTATCAGGCTTAGGCTTAAGTTAACGCTTAGCCTTAGGCTCAGGGTTAGGCTTAAGCTTAGGTTTACGCTTAGGCTTAGGGTTTATATATGTATATAGGCTTAAGCTTAGCATTGGGCTTAGGCTCAGGCTTAGGAACCAAAAACTAGAAACTTTAAGAAAAAATACCGCTAGCGTCAGTGGCGTAGCCAGGGGGGGGGGTGCCCGGTGGGCCAGAGCGCCCCCACTCAGCGATTTGGGGCCCCCTCGGATAAAAATATTCGGGTCGCGTTCGCATAGCACCCTTCCCCCCCGGCGGCCGGCTAGCGTAGCCTGCAGAATCCTGCTAGTTAAGCCTAGACAACGCTCTAAAACTTCATAACGGACTCGGAAACTGTCGAAACACACAGATTATAGCCATTTTTGGTTTCAAACTTTGTTCTAACTTTGCCTACGTTCACTTCCAAAAACACTGAAAACTCGGATCAAATGCAGTTGGGGGGGGTAATAGTGGACCTATTTTTTTGAGTAGAGCACCTTGGGGGAAGCATTTTTGCTTCAAGAACCCCTATTTCATTTTTTGGATTTTCTGAGATACGACCCCCCAAATCTGAACCCTCAGTGAGGGACGTTTTCCCAATTTTTTTCCGAAGCTCTTGTTTTTCCGTTGTAATCGTGTCTAAATGGTGTCCGACTATTGTTTACAATTTTTTAGAATCAAAACAAAGGCTCTTTCACCGGGTTCCCGCCGAAAAATTGGCCAAATTCGCCAGAAACGTCCAATTTTTGACCAAATTCAAACTTGGCCTCAATTTAGGCTTGGGCTTAGGGCTTAGGCTTAGTATGGGGCTTAGGCTTAGGCTTAGTATCAGGCTTAGGCTCAGGTTCAGGATTAGGCTTAGGCTCAGGCTTAGGCAATAAAAAATCGAAATTTTCAGAAAAAATCCTGCCAGCTTAGCCTAGAGAATCCTGCCAACTAGGCCTAGACGATGCCTTGAAACATCATTATTATAAAAATGCCCTTCACAGAAGGGCAGCAATGTTAGTAGAATAGGAAAGCGGAAAAATGCTAATATGCTTGTTAAATACCCGGGACAAGTTTTGCCGCCGAATAGGAAAACGCAGCTTGCTAAATGAAGCGGACAAGAGTTGTGTCAGAATAGGAAAACGCAGCTTTTTAAATGAAACGGACAAGACTTGCGTCAGAATAGCAATCGCCCTGCGACACGTCAGTGCTTTCTGCACCCTATTCGCGCGAACTAATCAGCCATTATCATGAGCTGCTCTGTTGCCGGAAAAGTATAGTATACATAGCTGGTTCTTGATGTTATTTACAAAGGCAAGCCATGACCGGAATAAACATTCTTGTAATGAGTCGTACATTCACAAGGATCGTTAATCGATCATAGGGGTCATTCGTTTTTATTTTCACACATACGTTATACGTACATGTGTTTAATCATCATAAACATTTAAGTAGACTAAGCTTTGAATATTAGTATGTACTTGCTGTGAAATGTTTATTTAAAATATGTCATTCGTAACGTTCGGGAAAGATTTTTACAAAAATAGATATGTATGTAATATGTGAAGAAATTTAAATTAAGTAACTGTATATTTACTTCACACTACAAGTCCTGACATGTGAATATGTGATAGTAAGCGTCAAAAATGCTTTTCCTAGTTATTCGCGCGAATAGGGTGCAGAAAGCACTGACGTGTCGCAGGGCGATTGCTATTCTGACGCAAGTCTTGTCCGTTTCATTTAAAAAGCTGCGTTTTCCTATTCTGACACAACTCTTGTCCGCTTCATTTAGCAAGCTGCGTTTTCCTATTCGGCGGCAAAACTTGTCCCGGGTATTTAACAAGCATATTAGCATTTTTCCGCTTTCCTATTCTACTAACATTGCTGCCCTTCTGTGAAGGGCATTTTTATAATAATGATGTTTCAAGGCATCGTCTAGGCCTAGTTGGCAGGATTCTCTAGGCTAAGCTGGCAGGATTTTTTCTGAAAATTTCGATTTTTTATTGCCTAAGCCTGAGCCTAAGCCTAATCCTGAACCTGAGCCTAAGCCTGATACTAAGCCTAAGCCTAAGCCCCATACTAAGCCTAAGCCCTAAGCCCAAGCCTAAATTGAGGCCAAGTTTGAATTTGGTCAAAAATTGGACGTTTCTGGCGAATTTGGCCAATTTTTCGGCAGGAACCCGGTGAAAGAGCCTTTGTTTTGATTCTAAAAAATTGTAAACAATAGTCGGACACCATTTAGACACGATTACAACGGAAAAACAAGAGCTTCGGAAAAAAATTGGGAAAACGTCCCTCACTGAGGGTTCAGATTTCGGGGGGTCGTATCTCAGAAAATCCAAAAAATGAAATAGGGGTTCTTGAAGCAAAAATGCTTCCCCCAAGGTGCTCTACTCAAAAAAATAGGTCCACTATTTCCCCCCCAACTGCATTTAACCCGAGTTTTCAGTGTTTTTGGAAGTGAACGTAGGCAAAGTTAGAACAAAGTTTGAAACCAAAAATGGCTATAATCTGTGTGTTTCGACAGTTTTGAGTCCGTTATGAAGTTTTAAAGCATTGTCTAGGCTTAACTAGCAGGATTCTGCAGGCTACGCTAGCCAGCCGCGGGGGGGAAGGGTGCTATGCGAACGCGACCCAAATATTTTTATCCGAGGGGGCCCCAAATCGCTGAGTGGGGGGGGGCTCTGGCCCACCGGGCACCCCCCCCCCTGGCTACGCCACTGACGCTAGCGGTATTTTTTCTTAAAGTTTCTAGTTTTTGGTTCCTAAGCCTGAGCCTAAGCCCAATGCTAAGCTTAAGCCTATATACATATATAAACCCTAAGCCTAAGCGTAAACCTAAGCTTAAGCCTAACCCTGAGCCTAAGGCTAAGCGTTAACTTAAGCCTAAGCCTGATACTTAGCCTAAACCAAAGCCCCATACTAAGCCTAAGCCCAGGCCTAAATTAAGGCTGTTTGAATGTGGTCAAAAATTGGACGATTCTGGTGAATTGGGCCAATTTTTCAGAAGTAACGGGGTCAAACAAAGTGCCTTTGTTTTGATTCTAAAAAATTGTTAACGTTCTTTGACTATATTTAAACGGGGACCGATTTTCTTGTTTCGTAGCTCAGAATATTAACAAGTGGGCCCCAAAAGGGGCAAGGTTCCTTACCCGGTGTCTACCTTTCAGGTAGGGATGGAAGTCTCGGTTTTTTTCCGAGACCGAGACCGAGACTACGAAACCGAGACTACCGAGACCGAGACCAAATTCCGAGACCGCCAAAACCGAGACTTTGGGTCATTTTTTGCCATTTTTTCACCTATTGGTTTGATGACTTTTTATAAGTTTTTAGGTAAACTTACAAGACCATGGTCAGACACCTTGGGTGGATTTCACCACGGTGGTTTTTAAAAACCATGGTTTTACGTACGTTTTTACATGATATGCACATAATTTCATTACGAAATATTGCCTGATTCCTTACGAATTTCGTAGATTTTCTTAAACCATGGTTTTTGCTTAGTTGAAACTTAAGCAGAAGAAAAACCTGCTATATTGCAGGTTTTAAATTTCAACTGAGCAAAAACCATGGTTTTAGAGAATTCACGAAATTCGTAACGAATCAGACTATATTTCGTAATGAAATTATGTGCAAATTATATGCAGACAGCAGACGTACGTAAAACCAGGGTTTTTAAAAACCACCGTGGTGAAATCCACCCCTTATGTATATATAATTAACAGCTACATCACGGCAATGTTGGTTACGTTCCTGGTTCTTTCCTCCTTTTGTGTGGGTATGGTATGGGTATGTCTACTTAAATACTGTGAAATTTTGACCTCTGTCCCAAAGCAGACGCAATTTATCCTTGTTCACGCCAGAAAGTAGCAATATCAGACACTGGCTGAATTTAGTTAAAAATCGCTCAGCTTGTATTGAAATTGGAATTACCAATGTTCTGCTAAACTATACACCCAAGATAAAAAGGGTTTTTAGCTCAAAAATTAGTCCTGCGCGCCGTGACGCTCATTCTTTGCCTCCGGCGTGACACCCCTTTGAACTGTGCCCCCTCAATCCCCTGGGACTAAATTTTAGTTAGGAGTAGAGTCTTCCCCTCTCATCTACCGAACTACATAGTTCTGACTAGTGCGTCTAGTTGAACTTTCAGATTTATTTTTGATTTTTTGCTAAACTCATACTAGTTGGATATTACAGTTAAGTATGTCAAGCCAGAATAACAAAGTTGACCAGCCAAACACTAAAGATTAAAGAATAAAATATAATAATAATCACACAGACAGACTTGAAAAAAATATGAAATAAGAAACCTAATCATAAACATACATTTTTGTGTGTGTATATACTATGTTTACTGATAAACTAAACAACCACGGTAAAGCTGTTTTCGGAAAAAAATCGACAGAATCTCACTGTTTGATGTGAAATTTTGGTGAAATAAAAACTTCCGAAAAAAATTTTCTGCCAAAATTATAAACCAAAGGGGGGACCACAGGAAAATTTTTCACAGATTTGAAAAACCGAGACCGGGTACAAACCGAGACTTTTCGACTACCGAGACCGAGACCGAGACCGAGACTGGGCTAGTCTCGGGTTTTGACCGAGACCGAGACCGAGACTTCCATCCCTACTTTCAGGTTTAAATGAATTGCTTCTATTTTTACTGGCCTACTGTAAGCTACATACACTGCGTCTTACTCTACTTCGTACCTAGCTTATTCTTATCTAATCTAACTAGGTACGCAACTACATACGTACAAAAAAATGCTGCAGGATGTTAAGCACCCCGCTGCATCAAGCCATTGGCTCAAAAGTTACACTTTGATCTGAGCTGAGCAAATCAGCTCTAAGAAGCGATAAAGAGTGTTTTTCAATGGCTCTTATATATTGCCGGTGAAACATTACGGTGCCGATTTTGAAGAAATAGGTACATCACTACAGCACTGTACATCGATTATTGATTTTCTTGCATATACGCAGGCAAAAATCAGCAGGCAGCTCCCAAGCTGACAATACACGCAAAACATACTGGCTATGCAGCCTGCTCAGCAGCGTTAAACGCTGTGAGCCATTAATTTCAAAACAATAGTTCCTTCTCTAGAAGGAACAAAAAAAATGAAAGAGGATTTTGATGCAAAAATGCTTCCCCAAGGGCCAGTGGCCTAGCCTGGTGGGGGTTTTGAGCTCTGGCTAGGCCTCCCGTCAGCGGTTTTGCCCCCCTCAGCTGTTTTGCCCCCCCCTTTAGCTGTTTGGGCCCTCTCTCGGATAAAAAATGTGGGTCGCGTACGCGTAGCACCCCCCCTTCCCCCTGTAAACAAACTTTTTCGGACAGGCCGCCCCTCCCCGAAATTTTTTCCGACTGAAATTTTACACAAGCCCCAAAATGGGGTTAAAAAATACGTTTATTGTTCGATTCATGAAAAATTATTAACGCAGAGAAAGAAGTTTAATATGTACTTTTGTAGAGCAACTCCGCGAGGCTTTGTTCGAAAAAAGTTTTAGCTTTTATGTATATATGTATATAGTTTTTGTTAGGTCAAAATATTTTATTATGCATTATATAGATATATATACTGCGAGCACTGGCGGTCCCAGACTTCGATTTCGGGGGCGGCGGAGGTCTGAAGAGTTTTTCACTTTTTATAATAGCGTTTTTTAGCTTTACGCTATTTTGTTATAGCCGCAGCCATATCACGCGCTATGAATTGAGTCTGTTTGTAGTAAAAGCCAGTGGTGTACCCAAGAAAAAATAGAGATTTTTTCAATTTTTAGGCTGAATTCGGTCAACTGGAGACGTATCAGAAATTTTTTCCGACAGAAGAATAAAACACAAGATGGGAACATCATATCAGACACTGTATTACACCACTACATGCAGCATAATATACTTGTGTAGACATGCAAATACAGTATAATATACTCATGTATACATGCATAGGCATTGATGAAAGATAATAACAAGGAATAGTAAGCCACGGAGTCGCAGGGGTCTGGGGGCGGCAGCCCCCAGGAAAAAATTTAGGGAAATTTTTGATTTTTAGACTAAATTTGGTCAATTGGGGACGCATCAGAAAAAAAAGGTCGGACCATAAAAACCAGAGGGGGGATCCTTCTGTAAAATTTCAGTCGGAAAAAATTTCGGGGGGGGGGGCGGCCCCCCCCCCCGGGGACTGCCCCTGACTGCGAGATTAAATTATATATTTTGATCCCCGCGTCAGAAGCTGTTAAATTTCGTTGGTGAGTGGTGACTATTATACTACATATTTCATATATACTGACTCTGTATCCAACCGACCACCTTCGGTTTGTAATTTCAGGTGACTTGCAAATCTGCAACACAAACCCCCAGTCCCAATGCGTGACTTTAGGTCCGAGCCAGCTTCAGCTTATGATTGTCATCAGATCTTTCGACGTCAATAAGCCGGGAAGCGACGTCTTCGAACTGCGTGCGCGTGTGGCGGGTGGCAGTATTCTCAAAGGTCAGTGTTTATAGATATATTGGGCTTAGCTGATGATAGTATAAGTGTGTGTATATATATTAGCGAACGGACGGAGGCAGGATTTTTGCTCCGGCCGGAGCCGGAGGTAAATTAATTTGCCGGAGCCGGAGCTAGGTCGAAATTGATACCCTTATGATGAAAAATTTTCCGGAGGGGCCAAATCCGGCTGGAGCCGGAGGCTCCGGCCGATCGCTAATATATATATATAATCACAATAAATATAAATAAATAAATAAATATAAATAAATAAATAATAAATATAAACAATATATATATAAACAATAAATATAAATATATAAATAAATCACTAATATATATCACAATAAAAAATATATATATATATATATATATATATATATATATATATATATATATATATATATATATATATGGAGAGAGAGAGAGAGCAAAGCTTTGACGCAAGTGTTGCATGTGAAAATATTGTGTAATCGATAAAGGTTTAAGAATTTATGCTTCATTTAATTTCATTTAATGGACGAACTTTTACAAACCTGGATATCGTGTTTAGATGGATACTGACTGGTGTCAACAGGTTAACACCCACTTTCCCATTTAAATTACCTGGTATAAAGCAAGCTATATATTTGTATCACTGTATTTACGATGACTGAGGTCGCAGTGTTAGTTAATCTACACACATTTTACACAGGAACTATATTAGATCTGTGTTGTAAAAGTACGAGAAAGACGTATATTTGTTTTAGAACATCCTGACAACCATGCTGCCAAACGAGGAGGAGATCCTGGATCCTGGAGGCGCACTCCCTGAACCCGGACAAGCCTCTGGTGCCAGGCCGAGCAGTTCCTCATGACCATGAACGGCATCCCCGACGTCGCACCACGACTCAAACTATGGCTTTATATATATGCTCGACTATGCCTCCATGCAACAGGTGGGCTGGATAACTCAGTCTTACCAAGAGTACATAATAGAATACATATATATGTATACTATTATATACAACCACGTAGAAACAAGTTCAATATAATATATATTTATATAAATATATATATATATATATATATATATATATATATATATATATATATATATATATATATATTTAAATACGGCGGTTACACTTTTATGTTCTGGCGTGGTCAGAAGATTTATTTATATATAAATAAATTTATGTATAAAAAATTTATATATAAATAAATATTTAAATATATATAAATCGAAAAGTCATCCTCCCAAATTTTTTTCTGCGTACGCCGCTGCCATAGCTTCTGACCAGTCCAGTTCGTTAAACCCCTGAATGGGTTTGCTCGTGCTATGCATGCGGTTTATTTTGTGCCTTCTAATCCATTGAGAATACCCAACATTTTGCTAAATTTTCTGAAAGCATGCCATACTTTAGATTAAGATTTTCGGCACTCTCCCTCTAGTCCTACGGTTTGAAAACCTCTCCGCCCTCACCGTACCTCTTACATGTATGAGGACGAGTAGGTGCAGGGCATTAGAGATAGATCAAGTGAAAGGTACTGCGCTTTATATGTCATATTATCTGCTTCAGGTGTGTTGCGGTGGGTCAGAAAATGCAATTCGACTAGGCATCGTGTCCAAAAATGCGAAGGGCAAGGTGACCTGTCAGCCCTTTTTCTCGCGCATCATCTCCCTGTTGGCCGAGCACAATGAGCTGCAGTGCGCGGCGCCAGGCGGACGTGGGATCCCACGGTGTGGTGGCTGATTGGCTGGTAGTCCAGGTGCTCGACTCCGTTGACACGCTGCCAAAACTGAAATCCAAACTTCCTAATATCTGGTTCGCCGACTGCTGGGTGTACGCTGTACGGATGGAAGGAGATAAGAAGGCGGCCAAAGTTTCCAAGCTTACGAAAAGTGACTGGTGATTTGGTGCTAGTAATAGACAATAGTAACAGTGATATGCGAATGGGTTGCGGTTATGCTTGGTTGGGTTTCCGTGTCATGGCAGGTTCGGTCTCGTTAAAAAATCGGCTACTGTTCTGATAGAAAATGGTCAAAGTTTTGCCACTCTTGAAGGAAGGGGTTCCACCAATGGGTGGAGGGGTCAGGGGTGGACGCGGGTCGTGGGAAACTGCGGGTCGGCTTGAGTTGGGTCGGAAAATTTGAGCCATGGGTCGATTCGCGGGTACATACTTCAGGCTGCGCGGGTCGCTTTATTTTTTTCCGACCCGCAAAATCTGAAAAAATCACCAAGTCGGACTTTAGAAACTTACTTATAGAAATTTGAGTACGGCGTAGTGTAATGGATCCGTAATAATATTTTGTTTAAAGTAGCAATCTACAGATGTACACTATACAAATTATACATGGACATCAACTAAAAACAGTCGTCCGGTAGGTTATCATAGAGTGATGGGTCAAAATGGGTCGCGGGTCGGCTTTTGCGGCGCGGGTTGGGTCGCAAGTTACCCACAATTGTCGAGCCGCTGTTTGGGGTTGGGTCGCGGGTCGAAATTTTGACCCGCGTCCACCCCGGGAGGGGTATATACTAAAAATTTTTAAGCTGTTACATGGCATGTATATTATATATATATATATATATATATATATATATATATATATATATATATATATATAATTATTTTTTATTGTGATTATTGTTATTTCTTATAATCAATATTTATTGGTGCTGTTTTTCACCCAGTGGGCAGTGTTGAATATATTTTTGCCGTTTCATGCAATATAACAATTTGTTTTTTGCTTTTTTTGTAATTCTGTATCCACATTAACATTGTGTGCTGTAACTGTAATATTGACTTGCTGTGTATGTATATTAAAACTGGTGGAAATTGGATGCTTTTCATAAGATTTTCTAACGGCACAGTTTAGCTAGTGATTGGCCAGTAAGCCAAGAGTAGTCGGATCCTAGAGCAGCGTTTCATCGTTAGTTTTATCGATTTAAGGAGGTAGTGTCGCGAAAGCAGTCGATTTTGCATGGTTGTGAAACTTGTTCAGTGGAATGTTAGAAATGGCTTTTTCCATATTTTCGAAATATATGTCAAGGTAAAATTTTTTGCCAAGTTTCAGCGAAATTGGTGCAGCATACAGTTTGCACTGAAGTCACAAAGTCGGAAAAGTGACGCTTTGAAAACCTATTCACATTCGATAATTTCGTCACAATTATTAATCATTTGTTTACACAGACTAAAAGCACATATGTTGTAGTTTATGCACACAAAAATTAGTGCTAACCACTTCAGCGGCTGTGAAAACTCGTTTGAACTGTGAAATTGTACGTAAACTGTGTAGTACTCACAGCAATGATGATAAATTGTGAAAAATCTGGACGCTTATTTTAAAATAAAAAAAAACGAACCTTCATTTTTCTTTGTTCTTGACCTTTCTAATAGTGATCGGCTCAAAATATTGGTAGATATGAGTTGTCTAGTGTCTGGCAGTAATTATTTGACACCATACAGCATTGAACTAGTATCTCAGTGAACTTACAATTTCAAAGCAAAAAGCTCTCTTTTTCCAACCTATAAGCAAAACTGCTTTGGCGACACTGCTTTAAATCATTTCGCCGGTTATACATATTTAATTACAGAATTTTTACTTCTGAAGCCGAAAAATTGTAAAAACTAGGTGAGAAAAATGCCCTACGGGACGCTAATAGCATAATAGGCCGATAGGGTACCTAACTGCTCGCTCGTTCTCTAGTTTTTAACGTGTCTGAAGCCAAAAAATGACCTGCTAAAAGTATGGGAACTAGACCGTTTGGACTGAGCAATAGGCCGCTTGCTGCGCCCTATTATTGCGGGAACCATCGGATCTGAGTCAAAAGTCAGGTTCATGCATGTCCGTAAA
>JASANF010005563.1:0-21507 GCA_030248245.1 Trissonchulus sp. WLG1_4
ATATATTAGTGATCGAACGGGATCCCGAATCCCGATCCCTAATCCCGAGGGTAAAATCCCAATCCGGTCCCGATCCCGAAAGCAAATCCCGATCCCGAACGCAAATCCCGATCCCGATCCCGAACGCAAATCCCGAAATTTTCGGGATTTTGCAAAATTATTTCACGTCTCAAATTTTCAAAATTTAGTGTAATCTAAAAAAAATTTTCTGGGGGCTTCGCCCCCAGACCCCCGCCATTATGTACATCACAATATGATTACTTTAGTTGTCGTTCATCACTTATCTTATTTATTGTGTGTTAAAGTTCTCATGTATGTGTTAGCCCACACAGAGGTGGACGCTGGTCAAAATTTTCGACCCGTGACCCAACCCAGCCCGCGGCTCAGCACTCGTAGGTGACCCGCGACACAACCCGCGCCGTAAAAGCCGACCCGCGACCTACGTTGACCCACCATTCTATATAACCTACCTAGTAATTGTTTCAAGTGTGTGCATAGTGGACATCTGTACATTGTTCACATCAGGGTTGTAGCCAGGGGGGGGGTCGCGGGGGTCGCGACTCCCCCCCCCCCCGTTTTGGTCGAACCTGAAGAAAATGTCAACATGGGTCCCCCTCTGGTTTTTATCGCCCGGCCTAGAAAAATTTCTGATACGTCTCCAATTGACCAAATTTGACCTGAAAATCAAAAATTTCCCTTATTTTTTTCTGGGGGCTGCCGTTCCCACACCCCTGCGACCCCGGCTTACTATTCTTTGTTATTATCTTTCGTCAAAGCCTATGCATGACATGTATACGCGAGTACATTATGCTACAGTTACTTGTGCAACACACTGATGTGACGTTACCATCTTTTGTTTTAATTTTTCTGTCGGAAAAAGTTTGTGATACGTCTCCAGTAGACTAAATTCGGTCTAAAAATTGGAAAAATCGCCAATTTTTTCCTGGGGGCTGCAGCCCCCAGAAACCGGCAACTTTGGAGTTTAATATGTTGCGTTTATAAACGTACGGATAAATATTCAGATACGTCTCTTATTGACATAATTTGGCTTAAAAATATAAAAAATTCTCCAAATTTTTTCGTGTGGGCTGCCACCCCCAGACCCCTGCAGTTCTGTAGTTTATTCCTTGTTATTCTATCTCATCAAAGTCTATGCATGTATACAAGAGTAGATTATGCTGCATCTACTTTGGTAGTACACACACTGTCTGATGTGACGCCAGACGTTCCCATCGTTTGTTTAAATTTCCTTTCTAATACGTTTCCCCCACTATCCTAAATTCATCCTGAAAATCGAAAAAATCTCCAATTTTTTTTCTGGGGGCTGCCGCCCCCGGACCCTTGCAACCTATGGCTCAGTGGTCTTACGTTTACAATGCGCGTGTATCGCTAAACAAGTGCTTAAGGGGGTAATTGCGTTTTTAGGTGTTTTTTTGAAAAGCCATAGCTCAGCGTTTACAAATTCAAATCACAAGCGGTCTTTTGCATTAGGTAGAACAATATCTTTCCTAAATGTATGCCATGTATTGAAAATTAACCTGTGATTTTGTTTCCAGTATAAGCGACTAAAGAAAGGTCCTTTCAAAAATATTACAATTTTTTCCAAAAAGTTTGCGCCACAGCTCTGAATCATATGATTACCTGTTGGGGCTGAAAGTTGGTAAGGTTTTTGACATGTTTAAAATCCCCAGGCATGTCCCCCACTTTTTTAATAACTAGTCAATTTACTGAGAAAATAGCTGAAAAGCAAACGCACCGAAAATTTAAGATATTTTCTTGTAATTAAAACCTTCTAAAAATGTCCACGGGTGAAATTTCGAAAAAGTGAGAGACATGCCTGGGGATTTTGACCTTTACAGTACTGCCCCAAAAATTCATGCTCAGGCGTCACTTATAACTTGAGTACTGGTGGCGCAAAGTTTACATAGAAATGACAAAAACCTCGAAAACGCAACAACCACCTTAAATCGCTAAAAACTTACTTCAACTTCAAAATCGCTATCACTGAGTGAGCAAAAAAGTAGACAAGGTGCGAGCCCCTTTTTCAAAATCCTGGCTACGCCCCAGGTTCACATTGACTCCGACGTGATAAATTGTTCGAGTTTCGGTGTCGGAAAAAAAATTAGTGACCGTGCAACCTGAAGTGGGTACCCGCTGGTCGACCTTACCCAACTCGCGAGTACACACGACCCGCGTAAGCCCCTGAGTCCACACGCACTGGGCTATGGCTATACATGTATGTTTGAGTTCAGGGATTTGGGATTTTCCTTCCCATCCAGGGAATGTACGTATTATATTGCCCCCAGTCCTCCACCCCCTCCCGGAAATTTTATCCGATTGAAATTAGGGATGGGACCGAAAAAAATTTCACCGAATACCGAATACCGAACATTCGGTTTTTCTTTTTCGGCCGAAAACCGAATACCGAATACCGAATAGTTGTCAAGCATAAGTTAGCGAATGTTTTCTCAGGATTTGAAGATGCAGAATGTTAAAATACTTCGCGTACATGAACATGCTATATGAACATTTTGCAAACGTTTGATTTTAATTATTCATGCAAAATGTATTAAAGAATAAGTAGATACTATAGAATCGAAGAATCTATCGAAGAATAATACTATAGAAAAAGGCACAATAAACACCAGCAAAAAAACTACACAACTTTCAGCGACCTCTGACCGCAGTTGGATGAGGTATGTACATAGGCATACATGTACACAGGTCTGTGTCTGGGGGCATGTCCCGACGTTTCGGGGGCTTGAACTGACAAAAATGCAAAAAATTTCAATTTTTGCTTTAAAAATGGGAATTTTTTGCAAAAGTTGGATATTTTCAGCTAGTTTTTTCGCTTTTTGCCTAAGCATTTTACAGCGATCTGGGGCAATTTTAGAGCTTTCGGACACTCATTTTTCAGCACCAAAGAGAGGGGGCTGTCCCGATGGGTCAAATGTGAGGGGGGCTTGTCCCGGACTCTCAAATCTGGGGGGAGCTACCCCCCCCAGACCTTCATGTACATCTGTGTACAGAGGGTTCGACCCTTTTCACCTTGGCAGTCCCAGGGTCTTGCGTTGTTTTTGAACTGCTTGTAAACTTTCAGCAGAGTTCATGAAAAACGTTTAAAAAAGAAGGCTCAAGGTGCGATAAGACCAAGCACAGTACAGCGCGTCAGAATCTAGTCTTGAGAGTAAGAAAAACTTTTAAGCATCCATGAAAAATTAACACAAGTATCTGCATTAGCTAATATATATACAGTTTTCATATTTTTTAATACAGTTCAGTTCGAAATGTAGTGCTGATTGAAGGATTAATAAAATTAGTTCTAATTCTAAACGTTCATTGATTTGGAATTTCCTTGATTTCCTAATTATTCGGTATTCGGCCGAAAATTTAGTTTTCGGTACCGAATACCGAATACCCGTTTTTCGGCCGAAAACCGAATACCGAATTTTCGGTCCATCCCTAATTGAAATGTTGCACAAGGGTTCCCTGGCATATTTTTAGGCCAAATTTTTAGGGCGGGGGCGCAGTGGGGGGCGGCGACCAAAATGTGGTAAGGCGCACCAAAGTTCAAGTTCCGAAACTGGGGCGGGTTTTTTTCCCAAAAAAATGGGGTGGGTTTTTCCCCCGCCTGCCATACAGTATTCTAGTGTAAGGGTATCTGTTTCCCATATTTTTGTGCTTCCCCTAACTTAAAAAATTTCCCTATTCGACTTCGGAAAATTTTTCTAAAATCCTAACCAAAAATCCCGAATCCCGATCCCGAATCCCGAGGGTAAAATCCCGATCCGGTCCCGATCCCGATCCCGAAAGCAAATCCCGATCCCGATCCCGAACACAAATCCCGATCCCGATCCCGAACGCAAATCCCGATCCCGATCCCGAACTTCAATCCCGTTCGATCACTAATATATATATATATATATATATTGATTTTTACAAGTGCGCAAGCACTTACACTACACACACGCACAAACAATGCATGTTCTCATTTGATGAAGTCTGTGCCGGGCTAATTCGCGGGCCCCAGGCCTGCCCCGGCCCGGAAGCGCGCGACTAGGCCCGGAAGCGCGCGACACGGCCCGAAAAATTTGGTAGTGGCAGAACTCTAGTGTTCACCCCCACCCCCCAGAATCAATAACCCCCGTCACCCCCCCCCCCCCCCCAGAATGTTTCTGAGGTACTCACGACTCACGACGGCAAACTCAGTGCCTCACGGAGCAAAAATGGGCGGAAAAGTTGCTCCGCATCCCCCCCCCCCCCCCCCAGAATCGGCTACCTGCCCACGTATGCATGTATATTCTCTGAGATTTTCTGTAAATTGTCTAATAAATAGAGAATGGTATATATAGTGGTGCGGGAAAAAAACCCTATTTTCAACTTTTCGGGTCGTCCTGTGCTCCACATAAATCGGATCCATTAATGCTCGCGGCTGTTATAACGGCCATCTTTCGCCTAACTGTTGCACTAATAAAATGGATTGTAACTACTCATGTTTCTGAGTAATGAGTCTCGAAACCTCCGGGGAAAAAAACCCTATGCGGGAAAAAAACCCTATCACTTTTTCTGGTTGTTCTATTAGCAGGGAGTATAAACACAATTTCATCATGTTCTACAAGTCTTAGGCTGCAGTATGGACTAAAAAAACCGTTTCTCCGACAACCATGTGACTCACAATGATTCTTCAAAAATCGACCTTTTTTGGCAGAAATGACTTCTGCCCAAATATGCATTTTTTCCGTATTTAAAAGCATTAAAACAGATTTTTGCGCTTATTACGTTAGAAACAGCGAACAAACACAGCCCGCGTCTATCATTCTTGGATTTAAGTGGTACGCAGCAGCTAAAACCTAAATATTGCAAAAAATGCCCAATTTTGGTGAAACACCAAAACATCACCATCACCAAAACAGGTTTCGTAAGGGGTGTCGGGGTATGGGCCAAAACGACAAAAAACGACGTTTTGCGGCGAAATAAACGATTGTAATGAACTCTACACATGTTGTTAGCCAATATAAACCAACTTTAGTAGCAACAATGGGTGAGTTTAGCAAAAAAATGCCGCCAAACAAATCAGGGGTTTTATTCCCCGCAATAGGGTTTTTTTCCCGCACAAACTTTGACCAGTAGGTCAACCACAACGTTTTTCACAGTTTTCGAGCTTCAGAAGTATAGAGGAAAAGTAACTCTCTTGAAAAATGCAAACGGCGTTGGTCAAAAGTGTTTTTGTGAAAAATTATGACAAGTCAAAAATTTGGAAAATTTTGTCACTTTGGAATTTTTCAACATGCAAAATTTTGAAATTTTATAAAAAATGCTACAGGCCTCAAAACTGCACAGAAATTGGTGTGGTAAGTCAGTTTGGGATGCGCTTTCCACCTGCATACTCAAAAAGGTCCTATGTCGTGAGGTTCGGCCAGGAAGCACTAGGGTTTTTTCCCCGCAAAACGCGTAGGGTTTTTTCCCCGCACCACTATAAACGACAATGGCACCAATAGGAAACCTTTGCAAATTCTGCAAACCGAAAAAATGATATAAGGACTCAAAACGAACCTTTAATCCACTGACAATTTCAAACACTGTCCCATCCAGCAATGCGTCTGCAAGAGACTGTAACAAATCGTTGTTACAGATATTTCTATAAGGATCAGGCAGTCGTGCTGCTAAATTGCACAAGTCAGCATAGTACGTTTCTTGATCCACCGTTGTCATTTTCGTTTGATTACATACCAATCTGAAAGAATATAGAAAACATGGTTATATTTATGGTTATCTTAATACATTGGTTGCTAATAATAAACGGTTTTTTTAGTAGAGAGCACCTTCCTGGAAGTGTTCTTGCTTCAAGAACCCCTATTTGATTTTTTGATTTGCTGAGATACGACCCACACACACCCCCTGTGGCGTACCCAGGGGGCCAGGGGGGAGGGCTAGGAGGACAAAGGCCCCTTCCTTCGTGATTTTTCCTGTCCGCATCGCAATACCAACAGGTCTCTACGCTGCTTCTTGCAGCGAAGCAGCGTAGATGCACGTATTTTTGATTTATTTGACATTTGCACAATAAAAGGTTATATATATTGGGGTTAAATGCAGTTGGGGGGGGAAATAGTGGACCTATTTTTTTTAGTAGAACACCTTGGGGGAAGCATTTTTGCTTCAAGAACCCCTATTTCATTTTTTGGATTTTTTGAGATATGACCCCCCGCAATCTGAATCCTCAGTAAGGGACGTTTTCGCAATTTTTTTCCGTTCTAATCGTGTCTAAATGGTGTCAGATTATTGTTTATAATTTTTTAGAATCAAAACAAAGGCTCTTTGACCGGGTTCCTGCCAAAAAATTGGCCAAATTCGCCAGAAACGTCCAATTTTTGACCAAATTCAAACTTGGCCTTAATTTAGGCTTGGGCTTAGGCTTAGGCTTAGAGCTTAGGCTTAGTATGGGGCTTAGGCTTAGGCTTAGTATCAGGCTTAGGCTTAGGCTTAGGTTCAGGCTCAGGCTTAGGCAATAAAAAATCGAAATTTTAAGAAAAAATCCTGCCAGCTTAGCCTAGAGAATCCTGCCAACAAAGCCTAGACGATGCCTTAAAACATCATAACGCACTCAAAACTATCCAAAAACAAGTAAAAGCTTACTGCAAAAGTAATCCAGTGAGTGCAAAGGGTGAACGTTTGACAACATTAGGCCTGTTGCGCAGTAAAAAGTAATTGAGGGTGAACGTTTGACAACATTAGGCCTGTTGCGCAGTAAAAAGTAATTGGCAGCTACAGTAAATTTTAAAAATTTCAAGAGTACATCATACGAAGAGTTTCAGACTCCAGTCTGTTTTTGATTTTTAGTCTTCTGATCTCAGATTTTTGCTTTGTTATCGGTGTCGTTTTGGGCAAAATTAGCGTATATATTTTATAAGAGAAGGAATTATGTGCAGTTTGTTTGATTTGAACAAAAATTTAGTTATCGCATCAAAGTTTCCATAAAAAACTAATAAAGCTCAATTTTTCAAGCGTGTTTAATTGGAAAGTTGTAAAACTAAATTATATTAATATTATATTTTTGAAAACAAAAAATGGTGTCTACTTCAAAGTCAAGAACTGCGTCTGTTAATTCGAGTTTCTTAACTCTAGTGTTTATGTTCTAAAGGAAATAAGACGCAATTATTAATTTTCGAAACAACATTGCGGTCATAAGCTACAAACAGGCATACAGGTTAGTTATTAAACATATAAATAAATAAAAGTAAAATCCATAAACGCAATCTTATTTCTAGCTAAAGAGCAAATATAGGGGAAAAATTCATTAACAACTAATTAAATAAAAGTTGAAACCAATGAATTTTAAAAAATTAACGAAACCCGAGATCGAACCAGGGACCTTTAGATCTTCGGTCTAACGCTCTCACAACTGAGCTACTTCGGTTTAAACAGTGTGACAATTTATGATCAGTAATTAGAAGCGTAAAGAATGTTTGATGTTTCAATCTGGTTTAAGATTTCTATTGCCAACCATTTTGTTAAACTAATATGTTTAGATTTTCCTGTCGAAGGAACTTTAGTGTTGGTATGTTTGCAGCATTAATACAGGTGGACTGTATCAATCAATAAGTTATTGATATTCGGCCAATATGAGCTGAGTGTGTACTTTAAATACTGTACTCGTGTATTGATATTTACTGAAATTCTTACAGGCAAGGCACACATTGTGCTGTTATTCTATGCATATATCAGCTATATCATATATTGACAGCAGCCTGTTGGCAGCCACCACACATTACACAAGAGACAAGCAGTAGCAAACACACGCACACAACACAAAAGGTAGGTAATTTGTCACGTAAGTGTATGGATTTACAGATTCTGCAAATCCTATACAAACCAAGCATAAACTACCTGTTGCGCTGTGGCGCAACAGGAACAAAGATTATAGCCATTTTTGGCTTCGAACTTTGGCCTACGTTCACTTCTGAAAACACTGAAAATGCAATTTTCAAGGGGTCATAGCGCAGAAAATCCAAATTTGTGGATAGGGGTTCTATTACAAAAAATGCTTCCCTCAAGGTGCTCTACACCAAAAAATAGGTCCACTATTCCCCCCCCCCAACTGCACTTGATCCATATATTGCGTTATTGCAAGGTTTGCCGTTGGTTAGCCTATATATACGTGCGTTCTACTAGTATATATGTGCTTTTCACGTATATGTATATTATGTGTAATTTTAGCTACTAGACAGGAGCGGATCCGGGGGGGGGGGGGGGGCGGCGGTGCGGCCACCCCCCCCCTCCGAAATTTGGGTTAAATGCAGTTGGGGGGGGGAAATAGTGGACCTATTTTTTTGAGTAGAGCACCTTGGGGGAAGCATTTTTGCTTCATGAACCCCTATTTCATTTTTTGGATTTTCTGAGATACGACCCCCCGAAATCTGAACCCTCAGTGAGGGACGTTTTCGCAATTTTTTTCCGAAGCTCTTGTTTTTTCCGTTCTAATCGTGTCTAAATGGTGTCAGATTATTGTTGACAATTTTTTAGAATCAAAACAAAGGCTTTTTGACCGGGTTCCTGCCGAAAAATTGGCCAAGTTTGCCAGAAACGTCCAATTTTTGACCAAATTCAAACTTGGCCTTAATTTAGGCTTGGGCTTAGGCTTAGTATTGGGCTTAGGCTTAGGCTTAGTATGGGTCTTAGGCTTAGACTTAGGTTTATTCTTAGGCTTAGGCTCAGGCTTAGGCAATAAAAAATTGAAATTTTCAGAAAAAATCCTGCCAGCTTAGCCTAGAGAATCCTGCCAACTAAGCCTAGACGATGCCTTAAAACATCATAACGCACTCAAAACTATCCAAAAACAAAGATAATAGCCATTTTTGGCTTCGAACTTTGGCCTACGTTCACTTTCAAAAACACCGAAAATGCAATTTTCAAGGGGTCATAGCTCAGAAAATCCAAATTTGTGGATAGGGGTTCTATTACAAAAAATGCTTCCCTCAAGGTGCTCTATTCAAAAAAATAGGTCCACTATCCCCCCCCCCCAACTGCACTTATTATTACAAGTAATAAGTAATAAGTAAGTAAGTAATAAGTAATTATAAGTACAATAAGTAATATTACAATAATAATTACTAAAATTATTACAATCGACCAAGTATTTACGAAGTTATAGTCATTTCAAGTTGGGTGACAAGGGCTGTCCTTAGACGTTCGTATGTAATACAGTCTGATGTGACGTTATCATCTTTTGTTTTAACTTTTCTGTTGGGAAAAATTTCTGATACGTCTCCAGTTGACCAATTTCGGTGTAAAAAAAATGAAAATTCGCCAATTTTTTTCCGGGGGCTGCCGCCCCCAGACCCCTGCTACATGGTTTAGGTGATCTTGCCCTTGCGTTTATAAAGCGTTTTTTATTAATGTTAAAAAAATTGACAACGGTGCATTTTACGCCACTGTAATATGAAATATAACTACTATATACTATATAAATATACTAAAAGTGTGAAAAAGCCTACACGGGTTAAGCTCCAAATTAGTGTGAAAAAGACTTATGATGGGTTAATGAACTTTTCTACTCCGTGTTATGCGAGAACTATTACTTTCTGACTTCGGACTGAACTATACGATCACTTCCTTAGGTTCACTATCAACACAATACGAACAATGCAAAACATACACGTTGTACGTGTACGTTGCGAATAGGGTGTCACGTTTAGGTACTGAATGCTTTATACTGCGACCATACAATAAATCATAGACTTTACTAACTTTCCTGACTATATCGGATCTCTCAACTCAACTCAGCTCAGTGGGGTAGCAGAGGTTAGAAATGTTTTTGCGGGGGCTCCACCCTTTGAAAAGGGAACCGAGTAGCTACAGAAGACTAAACTACAGAGATCCGTTTAGGTCACCTAGGAATCTAGGATCCTAGTACAACCTCGTAGTTAAGCTCAGTACCTCTGCGTGCTAACTCAGTCGAAATGCTTACGATCGCCGAAACGTACGTAAACACAAATACAATATGAAAACACTAACAGTACTACCTCCACGGCGATCGTGTTTACCTATAATTCTACTGATCTCTCAATGATAAAAACACACCCTTTAATTTTGACTAAGTTCTCGCTAACTCTGAATCAACGTGTGATCACTCAAAAGTTTGCCTCTCCTATACCTCTAACTAAAACTTCACTTGAGCGACTGGTTTTAGGGGATTTGAACTGCTCGGCCAAGCTTTTCTGCTCTGCCCGTCGTGATTCGGGGGGGACACCAAGACCGAGGATAACTAGGAACTTACACCCTGTTTCAGATGCCTAGCTCAACTCTGACGCCTGCTTTTTTGGTGTCAGGGGACAACTACGGATCAACTCCCCAAACGCTATATCAGCAATAAAACTTTCACTTTACTTTTTGACTAACGACTCAAACTCTACTCAATACTAGAAATTAAGTATGACTCGTGCGAATTACGTATTCCTGAAAGAGATAGCACAATACAACCTAACAATCAATCGTAGCTACAATCTACACCCTGAATAACGCGCGTAATAGACTCTAAGATCTGGTTAAACTAGTTCAACCGCTAAGGACACACAAACAGCACAGAACACAAGGTATACCTGAAAAGCCCTAGACTGGAATCGGCACTCTTCTAGCCTGACCCTTCTAGGCTAGAACTAAAGCTGCAATAGGTCTACTGGTCAACTCAACAGGTCTACTAAACGATCTATCCTAAGGGTCAGCCTAGGCTTTTCTACCTAGCAACTTCTACAACACAAGTAACAATTTGGGGATCCGGAGTGGCGAAGAGCTGGACAGGACCGGGCGGCACGGATGGCTGGCAATACGACCAACGGCGGGGGACCACGGAGCACGGCACCTGGAGGGGGAACTGGCGCGCGGGAGTGAAGCGGGCAGCACGGGATCTGAGGTAGGGTTGTTTCAATTATTTGATTTAATTATTGAAACCAACTTTCAATTTCAATTTCAATATTAATTATTAATAGTTTATTAAAAATATTTCGATGTTCCTATTTATATTAATAGTTTATTAAAAATGAAATCCCAATATTAAAATAACGGTACCGGCGGGCCGGCCGAAAATGACACACTAAAAGCATCGTTTACAGCCAAGCACTGCGTTTGAAAAAGATCTGCTCCAATGACATGCAATACAAGAATCGAATTCAAGAGCAAATTTATTGATCGTGGCTATACCAAAAAACACATTCAGATAACGCACGTTCGTAGTTCAAAAAAGTTATTTGGTTCAGGATTAAATCACATGGTAACTGCCAATCAACGGACTTGGTTTATTTAATTGAATGCAAATTTTAGCATTTTTTGGCTATTTTTTGAAAACTCATAAAATTTTCAATTTTTTTAGGTACTGGTCGGCCCGCAGCAATCGCTGGCTGCGGCCCGACCAGTAAAAAAATTTGAAATTTTATTAAAAATTGACCGGGCCGACACCTCAAAAACGCGGGCCCAACCCGAGGCCCACGAAGAAACTCTAGAGAGCTAAGAATCTGAGTTATTTTTTCCAAATTTGCCAATTCCGCAAAAATCAGAAAAAATACAAATTTATTTTGCGAAATAAGGCTTTAAAGTTTTGAACTGTTTCTAATTAAAAACTTCTTCAATAAATTAATAAATTTTGTCTTTATTAGTTATTATTGGTGTGTTAATCCTCTCAGTTTTGTTATTGGGATAATAATTTGCTACATAATGCTACAGTAGTCAGCTAGCTAGGTCATTCCGTGTGTCTGTTCCTGTTGGTGTGCATGGATGTCACAAACCAGCCGTATGACAGTAATAACAAGCCCAATTTTTGGCAAAAACATTCAGTAAATGTTTTAAATTTCAAGTACATTGGCCAGAGGCTATCGTAAACCTGTTGGGACAGCTAACATGTATCTTTTGATGCAGACGTACTAATTTATTGCTAATCAGACTGCAAAATCTTCGGATATCGTTCAGTAGGCATGTCGTTAACATTTTTTCTGCAAAGTTTCCAAAACATAGTTGTAACATAGGCACCTTATGAATAAATTTTAGTAGGCTCTTTTAGCTTTAAAACACAAGACGGCAAAATGGTGGTTACTTATTGTACTCAAAAACCGAAGGCTGTTGGATCGATTCCGGGGAAAGTAATCTTTTTTTACGCGGCGGCCTCAGCCGCCGCGTATATACTGCCGCGTATATACTATATTACAAAAGCTCGATATGCATGTATCTGCTTCTCTCTGTCTTACTTGCGTTGTGAAAATTGGCAGGTCCTAAAAATACATGTTTGTGTGTGCGTGTGTGTTCACTGTGTGTGTTAATCTTGCATCTCAGCGTATAGTGTTGGGAACGCTCATCATGATCGCATGTCAGTCAAGTGCTGACTGCTGACTGCTGAAAAATTTTGCACACAGTGGGCAGTAATGACAAAACCTGTCGCACCAATGCTGCCTAGATTGTGTATCAGAGCGTTGGTACCAGAACACTTTTAAGGGTCCACAGAGCACAGCCTCAGAGGCTGTTTGGCACTATGCATGTTTTTGTGTTATGACAACAATGGCCACGGCTAAGTAAATTCACCAGCTGACAATTGACATGATGACTGTGTACAAAACACGCAGTTTTTTGTACGCGGTTTAACTTTTTTTTGGCGGTTTTTGCGCTTTTTGGCGTGTTATTGATACAACTGTTTTGAAACGGCTCGTGATAAACGGTTTTTATAACAAGGTTTGTAAAAAGTTTTCAGCTTAATTTTTGTCTCGAAAAACTGCCAAGGTTCTGAAAGCAAGATGCAGCTCAACATGTAAAAAATTTGGTTTAAAAACTGGTGCCGCGTTTTATATTCGAAGAATATCCTCGGCATTTACCTAAGCATGTCGTCGTAACCAGCTCTATCGAAAATTGGTTAAACTTTACTCGCAAGACGTGCTTGTTTACCATGCCTGTGTAACGGCGGAAATTGCAACGGCAGTACATTAACAGAAACAAGCCATTAAGGTAAGTAAGTAGGTAGACGGGTGCGATTTGAGGGAGGCGGACGTGTAAAACAAAATGCGCACATGACCACTTTAACGTTACCGGCGCATTAAGAATACAAAATCAAAATTAAAGACCTGGGCCCGATTTATCGAAGCAAAATGTTCGTCGTGGAAAATGTTCGTCGTTGAAAATTTTGGATTGATCGAAACATTTTCAACGACGAACATAACACGTAATTTTAGGACAAATGTTCGTCGTTGAAAAACAAATGTTCGTCGTTGAAAAACGAATGTTCGTCGTTGAAAAAGCAAATGTTCGTCGTTGAAAATGTTCGTCGTTGAAAAACAAATGTTCGTCGTTAAAAAACAAATGTTCGTCGTTGAAAAACAAATGTTCGTCGTTGAAAAACAAATGTTCGGGCGAACATTTCAACGGATGTCTTGAGCTCCGTTGAAATGTTCGTCGTTGAAAATTTTTTCAACGACGAACAATTTCAACGACGAACATTCAACGATGAACAATTGTTTTTCAACGACGAACATTTGTTTTTCAACGACGAACATTTGTTTTTCAACGACGAACATTTGCTTTTTCAACGACTAACAATTTCAACGACGAACATTTGTTGTTTCGATAAATCGGGCCCTGTTGGGCTGTGGCCCAACAGGAAAAATAATTAACGATACATTTTCCAACTATAATATTAAGGGCGGTGAATGCAAGTAATGTAACGCAAAATTGATATCCAAATTCGTGAAGTCCGATTCAATACAACAAAGGTATTATTACGCGGCGGCTAGCCGCCGCGTATACACAAAATTAAGGCAATCTCTGTAACAGAGGAATTGCCTAGGTCTGTGTGCAATGCAAATCGCGACTGCACAGCTAAGCAGGCTGTCGGATTGCAGCGCAGTATGATAACGTGTATTATGTGTGCGTGTGTACTGTATATTATATACATTATATGCGTTATATTGAAATATAATCCTGGATAATCGATATAAACTTTCAATCGCTTCCGCTCCGTTGTTCGGTAACTGTAAGTGAGTAGGCAAAATATAAGTAGTAGGAATGTTTATTTACAAGCTAAATATATAGTATATGCAGTACTCACAATGCTCGCAGTTAAATTTTGACTTTTACCGAACGATTGCTGATAGGTAGTTTTTGCTGTGCAATCTTAGTATGGCTTTATTAAGTGCAAATTCTAAATCAGATAAATTAGCATGCATAACCGCGCTCAATCAAGAGAGCTGTTCCATTGAGAATTAGCAAAACAGAGGGCACTACTTTACTTAGTATTGGGCCAATTATTGCAAGTATTATTAAGATATGTTAAGTAGGCCAAAAAAGTTAAACCATATTCATTTAAAGTTATAGCAAGAGTACATAATAGCGTCTCACTCTATTTAGAAGTTATTAACGCTTTAGGCTCCGTTCATGCTTTCGTCCGTATATGTCCGTTCAGCCGGCAGAATGACGTCACTAGCAGCCTAGTGCGGTGGATCAGCCAGCGCGTGTGACGTCATTATTTCGTCATTTTGTCTGCAGAACGGACATACGGCCGAAAGTATGAATTGACCCTTATCCGCATCTTAATGCATATCACCGCATCAGCGATATTATACTACAGTGTGTTACGCAGAGAATCTACGCGCTGATTGGCCAGCCACATGTTGCATAAAACGGCAACATGTGGCCTGGAAATGACGAGCGCATCTGCCTGCGCTATAACACAGGCAGGAAGGAGAGTGTCGTCTAAATAGAGTGAGACACTATTATGTACTCTTGGTTATAGTTAAAGTAAGGCTCCGGCGTTAAAGTTAAAGTAAGCCTATAATCAATGAGTTTTATATAACTCTTTAAAGTACCTAATTTAATGTTAAAGTAAGGGTGTTTCCTTAATTTAAGTTAATTTTAGAATTTCTTTAGTTTACGTTTTAACGTTTATTTTTTGGCTTCATATTTATTAAGCAAAATCATCCCATCGCGATTATCGCTACTGGATAATCCTGTCAATAAAGTGGCACTGGGCCACTCTGTAGCCCTTCCTTCAGTGATTGTGTTTTTGGCTTGTTCACTTCAGTGTTTTGTTGTAGTTTTTGGTTGTTCCTTAGTACGTAGGTTGAACGTCAACTCAGTCCTTAGGTGAACATTTGACGGGTTTGGATTCGATGTACTTGTTTATCGATAAATGGGGTTCCCACAACGACTTGATGGTACACATTTCAAATTAGTAAAAGAACTGTTAATTTTTACGCGTACGAGATTTATTTTTACTACACTACCTACGCGTATTTAGATTAAATCAATAGCACTCATATTCAATATCACTTCAATTTATTATATTAATAAATTAATATCTAATAATATATATCATCGAATTTTATTAAAGGAGATATACGTCCTGTGGGGTTCCTTTTTGATTTAGTTTTGAGGACCATGTCATCCTGATTGAACCATACCCACCATAGCATAAGTTCTGCAGAATTTTTGAAAAAAATGTCTACCCTCATACATGTACATGTATGCATAGTAGATGACGTTTTCGACAAAACATGTAATTTTCTATACTTACTTGGTGATGTTAATAGCAATCTGAAATTTCACAAACAATTCCGCACAAAATTAAATTCCTAACCCCCTTACACTATTTTAAATACCCGAGCTGTTAATTTAAACAGCTGACATCTTTCATCTACTATACGGCTTCAATTGACCCAAGTGAAGCCGAAACCTCAAGCCCAATTGAAGCCGAAAAAAAGTGAAGCCGGCTTCATTCTAGAGTGAAGCCGCTCAAAAGTGAAGCCAAAGCCGGCTTCACTTTAAGTTAATTCTGATCTGTACTGTATTTGTGCCGCGCTTCCAATATTCTTTAGAATATTTTTAGTAGAACTTGGTTACTGTTTAATGTCTGTCAGCAAATATCTCAAACAATATAAACCGTTTCTACTCGCAAGCCGTACTTGTTTCGTTACAGTTCATATGTCTAGACAGACTGCCGTTTTCATCAAAAGAGGCTTTGTTCCAGCAACTTAGTTTTTTTGTAGCTACATATCTCAGGATAAATTTTATAAGATTTCGTGTTTTAACTGTAATATGTAACTCACTATAACGTTTAGTTCTGTCAAAGAATTAGTTACTGACTACTCAGTCATACCATTCACTATCTCTTAAACTTGTGCTAACTTGTCAAAATGAGGATCCAGGACTAGGGATTTGAAAAATACCAGTTCATCGCTGAGGATGAATCCCGTTTTACTTCTTATATTTCTTGCCGTTTTGGCAATATGTTTGTTTGCTTACCACAAGTCTGAAAAAGAAGCTGGTAAGTCTAAAATGTTTGATTAAAAGTATAATAGGTACACAAACAGCGTGTATATATTCAGTCATTAGATACCAGTTTATGTTACTTAACTATTGTTAACCTCTCCGTGGTTAAGTTTGAATGTGCTTCATCAATCAGAATTGACGTTGTAATAGGTAGTAAAAATTTATCAGTTAATGAACTCATACCTTCATTTCAAAGCAAAATGTTTTAATTTACATTTCGATTAATTATATTCAGTGTTTTAGGAGCGTGGCACTAGTAAAACTAAGTGTCCATTGTTTTAGTACCGGTATTACTATTTAAACCTCTGGATGTATACAGGTTTGTTATGTTTCTTGTTAAGTAGACATACCTAAAATAGGCAGCTGCGACTGTGAATAATTTCCAACAAGTCACTGTGATATGCCTAAAAATAGTTTATACGAATCATATTTTAGGTAGACCCGGCATTCCAGTGCTTGATGAAATCTTTGGCCCCGAAAAGACCTTAAAAGGCAGAAAACCAAAGGTACCCTTCTTAAATAACTGTTGCGCTGCAGACTTTGACTTGAAACGCTGAGTTAAGGTGGCACTAGGTACTATCAATTTTTCCAGCAGATTTTTTCACTGTCCTAACAGATTTATGTACCTGCTGTGCCCGGTATATAATGAATTTTTGCTTTTGGACACTCTGCTTGTATTTCATCTTTTGTGACTGAGTATACAAGCTCAGCTTATAAAACTTAGCTCAGCTTTGTCACATTTATAAGCTCAGCTTCAGTGCACAAGCACGTTTTATATACGGTGTTTGCGGATAAATGACAAACGGTAATTGTGACGTGTTTTACCACAATGTGACACGTGACACTTTGTCACGAACTGCAATTAGAAGAACGGAAACTAACAGTCAATTTAATAGTTGAGTAATTTTATCAATTTAATCAATTGAGCAATGTCGTGTTAGCTGTGAGAACCATGAGCTGCTGAGATATTCCGGAAGGGGGGTCGGTCGACGGAAGGGAACGGTGGTGCTACAGCGCTAGTCATTGTCGGGTGCTACTAGCGCTGTCATTGTCACGCTAAAAGTTGACGAACATGCGAAGACACTATGATTATAAAGACAGACAACGGGTTTCCGATTCAAGGGCTGTCGATCAAAAAGAAAGAAACTTCGAGCAATTGTAGACTAATGTAAACATTGCACTGATTCGGATGTTTATTAATTTTTTTCGAGCATATGAAAGTCAAGCTCATGAAAGTCGAGCGAGTGATTATTCACCATTAAAAATGGCTACAATCTAACTGGCTGATTGAAACTACAGGAATATTACTAAATAGATTACTGCAGGCCTAAAACTAATTAGTACCTATAGTAACTCGATTTAGTGTTACAGTAAAGTGCAATAACCCGACTTATACTGCACGCTGTTAGCGTGCAGTCTACTTATACTGCACGCTATACTCGAATCGATTTACAAGTCATTTAGGAGTTGCACTGCACTCGGAGTTTCACAGAAACATACGTATAAATCCCTTGTAGCACGCCAACCAGTGCCATAACCCATAACCCGTCACTGAATTTTTGTCTTGAGAAACAAGAAAAGTTGCCATTCAAATCTGACAGAAATACAGCTGCGTAAAGTAGCAATGTGAGTACAAGTATAGGTATATTCTATGCACAAGAGCTCGTATCATGTCTGCATTTTTGCCATTATTTGACTACAATACACTCAATGTCAAGTAATTTTTATAAATTTCAGAAAGCAAAACAAGCCCGAGATGCTGCCGCGTTGCTGAAAGCTTTGGCTGCGGAAGACGAAGAAGACAAAGCGGGGGCGAAGCCAGAAGCCAGCAAGAAAGCGGGTATTAAATCAGGGAGCCACGTTTTTTGTTTATTTGTTTTGTTACCTGTAGCCCGTTTCAATAAACTCATGGGTCCACACATATTTGTATGCCTATGAGTTTATTGGAATGGGCTACTGGCCTACAGTTCCCATAATGGCTAAACAAACATATTGGCACACCTATTTGAGAACAAAGAACAAAGACGACGTAATGAAATATATGTAACGAGGGCAAACATTATGACTCAAGCTTCAACCAAATTAAATTTTAGAAAATAATTTGAAATTAATAGTCAGCTAGAAAGGCAATTATATTAAACTACATAATGTAATGTAACAAGGCAACTAAAGTAAATGACCATGTAACGGTTTGGTGCAACTGTAATAAATTAAATATCATGTAATTAAAACTATCATTAACTACATAATGTAATGTAACAAGGCAACTAAAGTAAATGACCATGTAACGGTTTGGTGCAACTGTAATAAATTAAATATCATGTAATTAAAACTATCATTTAATACCTAGCTATTGTAATGTGCATAAAAATAATTTTTCTTTTATAAAAAATGCTTGTTAACAAGTTTCAGAGAGCACAGCCGGTGGACCCTCAGATGTTCCTCAGGTAATGGTTTTTTAATTATTTAGTTTGAACAATAAATTTAAGGTTTAAGTAAACGGTTTACGTAATGGCTCATTTTCTGGATATTCTCTTCAATTGTTTTTTAACGGTTTTTGCTTTACAAAATCACTCTATAGTTATACGGCCGGATTCACACTAGCACTCGCACAAGCAAAAGCATAGGCATGGCTCACGAGAACACTGGCACAGGCGCAAGCACAACGCTTGTTGCGTGCAGCTTTTTTTATCCCATAAAACTTCATCTGCAAGCCATATTTTTTTACATGTATTTCAAAAGAAAAGCTTATCCTTGATCTGTGCCCTGCAGAATCAATTTGAGACATACAGACTCATTTAATACTATTCTTATTAAAACAACTTTTTCACTTGATTTTGCTCTATTACAATACCATTTACACAGCGCATTCAAAAATCTTGCAGGCTGTTGCTAGTGTTTTCCAGCGAGTCAGCGACCCACTTTGAGGTTTGAGCTGATTGGCTGGGCTTGTGCGAAAACTAAAAAATTTAAAGTAGGCGCTGTGCTTTTACTTGTTGTGCGAGTGCTAGCCGATTGGTTAGGTTTTCAGACGCGCCGTGTCGTTTTTCCACGCTTACGCAAGGTGTGTAATAAAACGATAAAAATTTTGGACTTTTTAGTGTGCAAAGTCAAAGATCTTTGCATGGTGACTAACTGAATAATAACTGGTTAAGAAATTTTACAATAACAACTGCATATGAGATTTATATTTTACTAAAAGTACATACATAATAAGAAGAGTATGACACTACCAAAACTCTGTGTGCTGATGACAACCTGCGACCGTGACCGTTAACTACCAACAACAAAAGCCACGAGTTCGACTATAGTAGCCTACCGTTGCATATTAGCCCCCGGTCTCGACTTAACAGATGTAAAGTAATCGTAAACGTAAAGGCAAACCTAGTTTTAAACATGGTAGGGATACCCTCCACAAATCAGTCTCTAGCGGTTAAGATGTGGAGGGGGTCTATATGAGCTTATAAACTGATCTCGGTCCAAAACTTGGTAGGAGCACCTCCCTAATATTTTGACCCCTTGTTGGAAAATAGAAATCACCCAAATGTGTACGTTTAAAACTGCCAGGGCCCCTGTTGGGTCTACCAACTTTTAATTGTTTGGCTCGTTTTGGAGGTAAGGTGACGTTCATCATATTGAAAAAGTTTGGTTCCTGACTGGGGACGGCTTTGTGAACTTTTGGGGTCACGAAAGTTTGGGGTTTTGGCTATAAAATTGGTTCTATTGGTATTGACATCATCAGCACAGTTATGAGTCATTTTTTTGCTCAGGAATACTACAGTATTCGTTCTTCAATCTGCTAAACGTTATGTTTGTCAGTTTCAGGAAGTCTTCTGCAAACAAATTTGGGTTTCGGGCCACTAAACCATTTAAAGCCTTCAAAAATTTTAAATTCCATTTCTTTTAATTGTGTATTTTTCAAGTAATGGGGTCAAGGGATGACTTTTGGCTTGAAATATATCAAAATTAACTCAGTAGATGTTATGTTATGCTCTGGATGGGGTAACAACGGGAAACACAAGATCATATGAACAAACACCGACATCGAGCTAGTGGTATTTTGACACATCGTAGTTTGCCGTGAGCCCTACTAGACATAATCACAAGTGCAAGCAGCACTGTTATTTACAGACAGAAGAAACTGAAAAGAAAACGCAGCTGCAAACCCAAGCGACTCAGGCAGAATCAGGCAAATATGAGAACATAAAATCAGAAACCAAAGAGGAAGAGTCAAAGCTACCAGAGATCAAACCAGCGCCAGAAGCTGAGAGTGAGGGTGGAAAGACAAAGTCACCACCTCGCAAAGGCAGCAAGCGTGGTAAAAAGGGCTCTAAAAAAGGCTCAAAGCGGGGGAAAAAGGGGTCTAAACGAGGCAAGAAAGGCTCCAAACGAGGTTCTAAACAGGGATCCAAAAAAGCAGGTATTTCCGCGGAATAGCACGATAACTTTCTATTATTGAGTTTTTCGCTTCCTTCGTGAAGAAACCCGAAACCAAAAAGTTTACCTATGCTCAGAAATTAAGTAAACATTCTGTGAACGTTTGCATAAGGAAACGGATAATTCAATACCATACCAAAGTAGTTGTCCGCAAAATTCATTATTTTATCTCACAGAGTAGTCAAGTGTGGTACAAGTTAACAAACCTAACGAACCAAGTATACCTTGTGGTAGTATCACTGTATACATCAATAAACCACTAGCCTCAGCGCACTGCGTGCAATCGAATTTGAATAAATACGAACCATTTAGCTACGTTCCTTCTCAAAAATAAAAACGTGTTTCGCTTTTCGACAGGTTTGTGTAAGGGTTAAGCACGCCTTACTGCGTTAAGCAGATTATTAAACGTCACGTAGTCACAAACCATATTACAGCTCGAAATTTTTAATTCAGTGGGTAGAAAAAAACAGCATATAAGTATTCTGAAAGATTTGTTCACATTTTGATTCAGAAAAAAGTGCTGGTGTTGAAGAAAAAGCGGAAGATCAAGACAAGTCCGGTGGGTCAGATGCTCCTAAGATGACAACAGCTTATGACACAGTGCAAGCCCCTCCTACCGAACAACCAGAACCTATCAACACGTCAAATTTAAAGATGCTCACAGCGACCACCGAAGTATGAACAATAAAATAATAGGTTCAAAATTTCCATCAAGGTTTAGGTATAAAGTGATTGAATTCGTCAGGAGTTTTTATAAACGGTTTATTAAAACAATCG
>JASANF010005565.1:0-14271 GCA_030248245.1 Trissonchulus sp. WLG1_4
GCACTTTCCAAGCGAAAAAACGTTGATTTATACATTTTCGAAAAATTTCAATTTTTGTCGAAAATCATCGTTTTTCGACATACTGGGGCTAATCATCGAAAATTATGACCAATACAGTCGTAATACGAGCCTGAAGTTTGATCGTCATAAATTAACACATAATAATATACTTAATACAGCTTTGTTTGCAACATATTTAGCTCACTCATACTAAAAATCTTAATTTTGCCAACTAAAAAAAGAGGCTAAATATGCATAGTTAAATTGAGCTTACATATCAAAAGTTTTAGTTTCTTTTTGCGTAGACATTAAATTTATTACATTTTTCTAGAAAAATATGCATCTTTGGTTATAACTAGCGATTTCTAATGAAATAGAATGTCATAAATACAATCTGAAAACGTCACTGATGCTCAGCACCAAGCTGGCACTGACACTCAAAGTTGGGTTTAAAAGTGCAGCTTTATTTATGATTCCACAGTAGCAAGGGTCCTTTTATTAAAGAAAAAACCTGCTAAGAAGCATCAGAAATAACTTTACTACACTAAAAAACACTAACTAGCTTTATCTTTTAATAAAATTTGCAGCTATAGCCCGGAATTTCTACGGAACCGTACTTGTGCTGTAACGCTTCGATCAGCCTGGTCCTGGTGGCTTCAGAAAAAGTTATGTAACTTTTCAAAGCCTGAACCGATTTACAAAATTTTTTCAGCATTTAGTAGCTTACAAGTTGCTCTTTCAATGGTAACAGCAGGTTTTTATTTGATGCAATATTTTTGACTAAATCCAATTTTGCGCAAAAAATTTCATGTAAAGTTTAATTTTTGGACAAAGTTTGATTTCCAGCTAAAGCTTATATACATCCTACAAACTTCTAACCTAGCCTATTCGAAAGAGCGTTCAATTTTGACCCCCCCTAGGTTTGGGGGATACAGGGGGACTCCGGATCATTAGTCGAAAAAATGCCGTTTTTCTGACTTATTCGACCCCTAAGGGTTTTAACACCAATAATTTCACTTCAGATTTTTATTAAAAGGGGCGACAGCTATTTTGGGGGCTAGAGATCAGATTGGGGGCATGGCTGACGATGGGGGTTTCATATTTTTATTAAAAGATGGGGTAGGAAGCGAATTAGAATCTAAAATAATTCCCCCCCCCCCCCCGCTTCAGTCTGACCTCGTCTAGGCTTAGTTGACAGGATTCTCAAGCTGGCAGGATTTTTTCTGAAAATTTCGATTTTTTATTGCCTAAGCCTGAGCCTAAGCATGAACCTAAGCCTAAGCCTAAGCCTGATACTAAGCCTAAGCCTAAGCCCCATACTAAGCCTAAGCCCTAAGCCTAAGCCTAAGCCCAAGCCTAAATTAAGGCCAAGTTTGAATTTGGTCAAAAATTGGACGTTTCTGGCGAATTTGGCCAATTTTTCGGATCAAGTGCAGTTGGGGGGGGGGGGAATAGTGGACCTATTTTTTGGAGTAGAGCACCTTGAGGGAACCATTTTTTGTAATAGAACCCCTATCCACAAATTTGAATTTTCTGAGCTATGACCCCTTGAAAATTGCATTTTCAGTGTTTTTGGAAGTGAACGAAGGCCAAAGTTCGAAGCCAAAAATGGCTATTATCTTTGTTTTTGGATAGTTTTGAGTGCGTTATGATGTTTTAAGGCATCGTCTAGGCTTAGTTGGCAGGATTCTCTAGGCTAAACTGGCAGGATTTTTTCTGAAAATTCGATTTTTTTATTGCCTAAGCCTGAGCCTAATTTATTGCCTGCCAACCCGGTGAAAGAGCCTTTGTTTTGATTCTAAAAAATTGTAAACAATAATCTGACACCATTTAGACACAATTAGAACGGAAAAAACAAGAGCTTCGGAAAAAAATTGCGAAAACGTCCCTCACTGAGGGTTCAGATTTCGGGGGGTCGTATCTCAGAAAATCCAAAAAATGAAATAGGGGTTCTTGAAGCAAAAATGCTTCCCCCAAGGTGCTCTACTCAAAAAAATAGGTCCACTCTTCCCCCCCCCCCCCCAACTGCATTTAACCCCACTCCTGAATGTGGGTTTTGGCCATTTTGAAAACGGGATCAAGTGCAGTTGGGGGGGGGGAAATAGTGGACCTATTTTTTGGAGTAGAGCACCTTGAGGGAAGCATTTTTTGTAATAGAACCCCTATCCACAAATTTGGATTTTCTGAGCTATGACCCCTTGAAAATTGCATTTTCAGTGTTTTTGGAAGTGAACGAAGGCCAAAGTTCGAAGCCAAAAATGGCTATTATCTTTGTTTTTGGATAGTTTTGAGTGCGTTATGATGTTTTAAGGCATCGTCTAGGCTTAGTTGGCAGGATTCTCTAGGCTAAACTGGCAGGATTTTTTCTGAAAATTCGATTTTTTTATTGCCTAAGCCTGAGCCTAATTTATTGCCTGCCAACCCGGTGAAAGAGCCTTTGTTTTGATTCTAAAAAATTGTAAACAATAATCTGACACCGTTTAGACACAATTAGAACGGAAAAAACAAGAGCTTCGGAAAAAAATTGCGAAAACGTCCCTCACTGAGGGTTCAGATTTCGGGGGGTCGTATCTCAGAAAATCCAAAAAATGAAATAGGGGTTCTTGAAGCAAAAATGCTTCCCACAAGGTGCTCTACTAAAAAAATAGGTCCACTCTCCCCCCCCCCAACTGCATTTAACCCCACTCCTGAATGTGGGTTTTGGCCATTTTGAAAACGGGATCAAGTGCAGTTGGGGGGGGGGGGAATAGTGGACCTATTTGTTGGAGTAGAGCACCTTGAGGGAAGCATTTTTTGTAATAGAACCCCTATCCACAAATTTGGATTTTCTGAGCTATGACCCCTTGAAAATTGCATTTTCAGTGTTTTTGGAAGTGAACGAAGGCCAAAGTTGAGAGCCAAAAATGGCTATAATCTTTGTTTTTGGATAGTTTTGAGTGCGCTATGATGTTTTAAGGCATCGTCTAGGGGTGCAACTGAGGCGGGGGGGGGAAAAATTCAAAGTGATATTTTTCACCGTAAAAACACGTTTTTATAGTTTTTCGCATGCGCTGAGTTCATTTTTAGCACTTTCCAAGCGAAAAAACGTTGATTTATACATTTTCGAAAAATTTCAATTTTTGTCGAAAATCATCGTTTTTCGACATACTGGGGCTAATCATCGAAAATTATGACCAATACAGTCGTAATACGAGCCTGATGTTTGATCGTCATAAATTAACACATAATAATATACTTAATACAGCTTTGTTTGCAACATATTTAGCTCACTCATACTAAAAATCTTAATTTTGCCAACCAAAAAAAGAGGCTAAATATGCATAGTTAAATTGAGCTTACATATCAAAAGTTTTAGTTTCTTTTTGCGTAGACATTAAATTTATTACATTTTTCTAGAAAAATATGCATCTTTGGTTATAACTAGCGATTTCTAATGAAATAGAATGTCATAAATACAATCTGAAAACGTCACTGATGCTCAGCACCAAGCTGGCACTGACACTCAAAGTTGGGTTTAAAAGTGCAGCTTTATTTATGATTCCACAGTAGCAAGGGTCCTTTTATTTGATGCAAGCAACTAAGACTAACCTTTGCTGACCCACTTACTAAGCCTGAGCCTAAGCACTAAGCCTCAGCCTAAGCACTAAGCCTAAGCCTAACCTAAGCCTAAACCTAAGCACTAAGCCTAAGCCTAAGCACTAAGCCTAAGCCTAAGCCTGAGGCCTAAATTAAAGAAAAAACCTGCTAAGAAGCATCAGAAATAACTTTACTACACTAAAAAACACTAACTAGCTTTATCTTTTAATAAAATTTGCAGCTATAGCCCGGAATTTCTACGGAACCGTACTTGTGCTGTAACGCTTCGATCAGCCTGGTCCTGGTGGCTTCAGAAAAAGTTATGTAACTTTTCAAAGCCTGAACCGATTTACAAAATTTTTTCAGCATTTAGTAGCTTACAAGTTGCTCTTTCAATGGTAACAGCAGGTTTTTATTTGATGCAATATTTTTGACTAAATCCAATTTTGCGCAAAAAATTTCATGTAAAGTTTAATTTTTGGACAAAGTTTGATTTCCAGCTAAAGCTTATATACATCCTACAAACTTCTAACCTAGCCTATTCGAAAGAGCGTTCAATTTTGACCCCCCCTAGGTTTGGGGGATACAGGGGGACTCCGGATCATTAGTCGAAAAAATGCCGTTTTTCTGACTTATTCGACCCCTAAGGGTTTTAACACCAATAATTTCACTTCAGATTTTTATTAAAAGGGGCGACAGCTATTTTGGGGGCTAGAGATCAGATTGGGGGCATGGCTGACGATGGGGGTTTCATATTTTTATTAAAAGATGGGGTAGGAAGCGAATTAGAATCTAAAATAATTTCCCCCCCCCCCCGCTTCAGTCTGACCTCGTCTAGGCTTAGTTGACAGGATTCTCAAGCTGGCAGGATTTTTTCTGAAAATTTCGATTTTTTATTGCCTAAGCCTGAGCCTAAGCATGAACCTAAGCCTAAGCCTAAGCCTGATACTAAGCCTAAGCCTAAGCCCCATACTAAGCCTAAGCCCTAAGCCTAAGCCTAAGCCCAAGCCTAAATTAAGGCCAAGTTTGAATTTGGTCAAAAATTGGACGTTTCTGGCGAATTTGGCCAATTTTTCGGATCAAGTGCAGTTGGGGGGGGGGGAATAGTGGACCTATTTTTTGGAGTAGAGCACCTTGAGGGAACCATTTTTTGTAATAGAACCCCTATCCACAAATTTGAATTTTCTGAGCTATGACCCCTTGAAAATTGCATTTTCAGTGTTTTTGGAAGTGAACGAAGGCCAAAGTTCGAAGCCAAAAATGGCTATTATCTTTGTTTTTGGATAGTTTTGAGTGCGTTATGATGTTTTAAGGCATCGTCTAGGCTTAGTTGGCAGGATTCTCTAGGCTAAACTGGCAGGATTTTTTCTGAAAATTCGATTTTTTTATTGCCTAAGCCTGAGCCTAATTTATTGCCTGCCAACCCGGTGAAAGAGCCTTTGTTTTGATTCTAAAAAATTGTAAACAATAATCTGACACCATTTAGACACAATTAGAACGGAAAAAACAAGAGCTTCGGAAAAAAATTGCGAAAACGTCCCTCACTGAGGGTTCAGATTTCGGGGGGTCGTATCTCAGAAAATCCAAAAAATGAAATAGGGGTTCTTGAAGCAAAAATGCTTCCCACAAGGTGCTCTACTAAAAAAATAGGTCCACTCTTCCCCCCCCCAACTGCATTTAACCCCACTCCTGAATGTGGGTTTTGGCCATTTTGAAAACGGGATCAAGTGCAGTTAGGGGGGGGGAATAGTGGACCTATTTGTTGGAGTAGAGCACCTTGAGGGAAGCATTTTTTGTGGGAACACATAACGGAGGGGAACAACTCTATGCTAATTGGCGGGGACATTAACGCCCATGGCTACTGGGACCCACACCAGCCACCAAACAGCCTGGGCAATGAAGTGGAGGAATGGGCCATCGACCAGAGCCTAGTGATACTGAATAATGGAGCACACACCAGAGCTAACCCAGCGACCGGCAATAAGTCAGCGCCTGACATCACCCTGGCAACAACGGACATAGCAAGCTCCACAGACTGGCGAACCGGCCCTAGCCTGGGGTCGGACCACATGCCGATCTACACCTGTATCCGCTCAAACAACCAACAGACAGCTCGTCGGGGAAAAGGCCGCTTTGCCACCCGCAAAGCAAGATGGGGACAGTTCAGAGCCGCTATTGAAAAGCTGACACAGACCTGGGACGAAGACGAACAAATGTCCCTGGAGGCAGAAAACAAAAAATTGACGGAAATCATCCTGCAAGCGGCACGAAGATCAATCCCATACGGCAATGGAGGCAAATGTCGACTCCCTTTCTGGAACGAAAAATGTGAGTCGGCCATAACAGACAGGAACTCAGCCCTAAGCAGAGCAACAGCGATTAACCACACAAGGGAAGACGTGTTGGCGTACCAGGACGCGCGAATAAGAGCGGATACAGTGCTAATGGAGGAAAAGCGGAACTACCTACAAAAGACTGTCTCGGAAATGGGGACAAACTGCGACCTATGGAACCTTATACGGACACTGGACAACCGAAGACCTACTGCAAAGCCTGCGGCCATAATACAGCCACCCAACCCGATCTGTCGGCCCGCCGTATCGGACGCGGACAAGGCGGACCTCTTCTGCCGCAGCTTCGCCAGCGTCGCCAGAATCCCCAAAAATAAACAGCAGGACAAACCAATCAGACAAGAAGCCAGGCGGGCCAAGAAAAACTGTGCCTGCCAGGGCGAACGGACATCAGAATGCTGCAGCTTCACAATGGCGGAGCTCAATGCGGCCCTTATGCAGCTCAAGAAGGGGAAAAGCCCAGGCGCGGACGGCATAATCAACGAGTTCCTTATACACCTGCCGCCCACAGGCAAACAACGCCTGCTTGGTCTGGTGAATCGGAGTTGGATGGAGGGCCGCACCCCGGCTGCCTGGCGAAGAGCGGAAATAGTGGCCATCCCAAAGAAGAACAAGGACCCCGCCAGCATTGATAGTTATCGACCCATATCGCTGCTGAGCTGTATCTCAAAGCTAGCGGAAAGAATGGTCCAGGCCCGCCTACAATACATCTTGGAATCCAGTGGGAAAATTAACATCAATCAAGCAGGATTTCGACCAGGCCACAGCACGCTTGACCAACTTGCGCGGGTCACCCAGACGGCTTTCGACGCAATGGAACGAAAACCGCCAGAAAGAGCAATTCTCAGCCTGCTAGACCTAACCAAAGCATACGACAGAGTCTGGCGCGATGGTCTACTGGCAAAGCTGGAAAGACTCGAAGTGCCAGCGTGCTACACCAAATGGATCTCCGCCCTTATATACGACAGGCGGGGCAGAGTGCGGTACGGCACAGCCACGTCCAAGTATCGAGTGTTCCAGGAGGGCCTTCCACAGGGAAGTGTGCTGGCCCCCCTCCTATGGTTGGTCTACGCCAACGATATAAGTGAAACGGACGCCGACGTTGACTGGTCCCTCTTCGCCGATGACACGGCAGTTCTGGCTACTGGGCGCACCCTGGACGACTGTGCAGCAAAAATCCAGCCCGCCCTTGACCACATACACAGTTGGGCAAACAGGTGGAAAGTCAAACTATCAACCTCAAAGTGCTGCTACACGACCTTTACCCAGGACCCAGCAGAAACAGGTGGCAAGCGACAACCAACAGTCAAACTTGGACCAGATAGCCTGAAATACGATCCATGCCCTACCTTCTTAGGCCTCACCCTGGACTGCCAGCTAAACTTTACGGCACACGGAAAGGTGACCAAGAAGAAGATGCAGCAAAAGCGAAATGTATTGGTAGCTCTTAGTGGGAAATCCTATGGCAGCCACTGGAAAACCCTGCGCACCACATACATCTCGTACATCCGGCCCACATGGGAGTACGGATCCGCTGTATGGTTCAACCATGCGGCCCCAAGCACACGCAAGAGCCTGGAAGTGGAACAAAATGCATGTGCTCGCATTATTACTGGCTGCCTACGCGAAACTGAAACAGGAAGCCTACTGGAGGAGGCCAACCTACAGCCACTCTCCTTGCGAGCCAAAGGACTGGCAGCGCACGAGTACAACCGTCTCACAACCCTGCCAGCCACCGACCCAGCCCGCCTATTACTACAGCAAAACCCCCCTGCTAGGTTTAAATACCGAGCACATAAGGCGTGGGTTCGGGCACAGAATGAAAAGGGAAACACTGGAGAGCCCACCGACGAAGACTGTGTCCTGCCATACAAACCATGTCTTCGGCGCGTCGCACGGTGGATCAACCAAGAATCAGGCCTAGACAACACACAAATTGAGGCTGGCTTGAATCCTGCAAACCCCAGCTGCCCACCCTGGAAGGACCAAACCGCTGACCAGATCACCATAGTAGCACAATCCCTACACGACCCAGAGCAACCCAGAGATAGCGAAAAACGAAAACAAGAATGCTTAGCTGCGCTCCAGAAGCTACCACCGGCCAAATTCGAAATCTGGAGCGACGGGTCCACGGCCAGTGGGTGTTCAAATGGCGGTGCTGGCGCTATTATCATTGACACTGAAACACAAGAGCGCACCGAAGTCACAGCACCCGCCGGAGCAAGCTGCAGCAGCACAAGAGCCGAACTTCAAGCTATGCACGCCGCCTTGCTACATACCCTCAGCATCGCCCAGCAAGCACCCCTAGCCAGTTCCAGGGCTGTTCGGCTATACTCTGACTCGCAAGCAGCACTAATGACCCTACAGCGAGGATCCCAACGCCAGAAAACCAGCGTGGGACGCGAAATCTTGGATATATCTGGCCAGCTAGTGGGACTGGGCTATAAAATCATGTTCCACTGGGTCCCGGGGCATGTTGGAATCGAGCAGAATGAGACAGCAGACCGACTAGCGAACGCCGCCAGAGACCTCGACCAAACTGACGTTCTCATAGACATTGGGAGCGCCAGATCAGCGATAAACGCACGCATACGCGACATGCAAAAAGCCAGGTTGCGCTCCGCCTTGCCCCCCGTCCAACCTGACAAGCACAGTCTGAACAGGTGGGGACAGGTTACCCTGGCCCAACTGAGGGTTGGGGCTACCCCCCTGACCCGCGACACACTATGTCGCTATGGGAAGGCCAGAGACCCACACTGCGGGGAATGTGGAGAAGAAGACTCGGTGGAACATCTACTATGCGCCTGTCCTGCAAAACAGGCGATCCGGGCACGAATCTGGGGGACCCCCTGCCCCACTCTGGCGGAAGTACTCGGTAAAAGAGGCGGGGACGTCCTGGACTACCTCCGGAAGGTGGGGCGGATCGACCCCCCGGTGGACCCGCCCCTGCCCGCTGCACTCCCGGATGCACGGGTGTAGGGTGCAAGAAGAAGAAGAAGAAGCATTTTTTGTAATAGAACCCCTATCCACAAATTTGGATTTTCTGAGCTATGACCCCTTGAAAACTGCATTTTCAGTGTTTTTGGAAGTGAACGAAGGCCAAAGTTCGAAGCCAAAAATGGCTATAATCTTTGTTTTTGGATAGTTTTGAGTGCGTTATGATGTTTTAAGGCATCGTCTAGGGGTGCAACTGAGGCGGGGGGGGGGGAAATTCAAAGTGATATTTTTCACCGTAAAAACACGTTTTTATAGGTTTTCGCATGCGCTGAGTTCATTTTTAGCACTTTCCAAGCGAAAAAACGTTGATTTATACATTTTCGAAAAATTTCAATTTTTGTCGAAAATCATCGTTTTTCGACATACTGGGGCTAATCATCGAAAATTATGACCAATACAGTCGTAATACGAGCCTGAAGTTTGATCGTCATAAATTAACACATAATAATATACTTAATACAGCTTTGTTTGCAACATATTTAGCTCACTCATACTAAAAATCTTAATTTTGCCAACTAAAAAAAGAGGCTAAATATGCATAGTTAAATTGAGCTTACATATCAAAAGTTTTAGTTTCTTTTTGCGTAGACATTAAATTTATTACATTTTTCTAGAAAAATATGCATCTTTGGTTATAACTAGCGATTTCTAATGAAATAGAATGTCATAAATACAATCTGAAAACGTCACTGATGCTCAGCACCAAGCTGGCACTGACACTCAAAGTTGGGTTTAAAAGTGCAGCTTTATTTATGATTCCACAGTAGCAAGGGTCCTTTTATTTGATGCAAGCAACTAAGACTAACCTTTGCTGACCCACTTACTAAGCCTGAGCCTAAGCACTAAGCCTCAGCCTAAGCACTAAGCCTAAGCCTAACCTAAGCCTAAACCTAAGCACTAAGCCTAAGCCTAAGCACTAAGCCTAAGCCTAAGCCTGAGGCCTAAATTAAAGAAAAAACCTGCTAAGAAGCATCAGAAATAACTTTACTACACTAAAAAACACTAACTAGCTTTATCTTTTAATAAAATTTGCAGCTATAGCCCGGAATTTCTACGGAACCGTACTTGTGCTGTAACGCTTCGATCAGCCTGGTCCTGGTGGCTTCAGAAAAAGTTATGTAACTTTTCAAAGCCTGAACCGATTTACAAAATTTTTTCAGCATTTAGTAGCTTACAAGTTGCTCTTTCAATGGTAACAGCAGGTTTTTATTTGATGCAATATTTTTGACTAAATCCAATTTTGCGCAAAAAATTTCATGTAAAGTTTAATTTTTGGACAAAGTTTGATTTCCAGCTAAAGCTTACATCCTACAAACTTCTAACCTAGCCTATTCGAAAGAGCGTTCAATTTTGACCCCCCCCCTAGGTTTGGGGGATACAGAGGGACTCCGGATCATTAGTCGAAAAAATGCCGTTTTTCTGACTTATTCGACCCCTAAGGGTTTTAACACCAATAATTTCACTTCAGATTTTTATTAAAAGGGGCGACAGCTATTTTGGGGGCTAGAGATCAGATTGGGGGCATGGCTGACGATGGGGGTTTCATATTTTTATTAAAAGATGGGGTAGGAAGCGAATTAGAATCGAAAATAATTCCCCCCCCCCCCCGCTTCAGTCTGACCTCGTCTAGGCTTAGTTGACAGGATTCTCAAGCTGGCAGGATTTTTTCTGAAAATTTCGATTTTTTATTGCCTAAGCCTGAGCCTAAGCATGAACCTAAGCCTAAGCCTAAGCCTGATACTAAGCCTAAGCCTAAGCCCCATACTAAGCCTAAGCCCTAAGCCTAAGCCTAAGCCCAAGCCTAAATTAAGGCCAAGTTTGAATTTGGTCAAAAATTGGACGTTTCTGGCGAATTTGGCCAATTTTTCGGATCAAGTGCAGTTGGCGGGGGGGGAATAGTGGACCTATTTTTTGGAGTAGAGCACCTTGAGGGAACCATTTTTTGTAATAGAACCCCTATCCACAAATTTGAATTTTCTGAGCTATGACCCCTTGAAAATTGCACTTTCAGTGTTTTTGGAAGTGAACGTAGACCAAAGTTCGAAGCCAAAAATGGCCATAATCTTTGTTTTTGGGTAGTTTTGAGTGCGTTATGATGTTTTAAGGTGGTAGTTGCGTTTTCGAGGTTTTTGTGATTTCTATGTAAACTTTGCGCCACCAGTACTCAAGTTATAAGTGACGCCTGAGCATAAATTTTTGGGACAGCACTGTAAAGGTCAAAATCCCCAGGCATGTCTCTCACTTTTTCGAAATTTCACCTGTGGACATCTTTAGAGGGTTTTAATTACAAGAAAATATCTTAAATTTTCGGTGCGTTTGCTTTTCAGCTATTTTCTCAATAAATTGACTAGTTATTAAAAAAGTGGGGGACATGCCTGGGGATTTTAAACATGTCAAAAACCTTACCAACTTTTAGCCCCAACAGGTAATCGTATGATTCAGAGCTGTGGCGCAAACTTTTTGTAAAAAATTGTAACATTTTGGAAAGGACCTTTCTTTAGTCGCTTATACTGGAAACAAAATCACAGGTTAAATTTCAATACATGGCATACATTTAGGAATGATATTGTTCTACCTAATGCAAAAGACCGCTTGTGATTTGAATTTGTAAACGCTGAGCTATGGCCTTTCAAAAAAACACCTAAAAACGCAATTACCCCCTTAAGGCATCGTCTAGGCTTAGTTGGCAGGATTCTCTAGGCTAAACTGGCAGGATTTTTTCTGAAAATTCGATTTTTTTATTGCCTAAGCCTGAGCCTAATTTATTGCCTGCCAACCCGGTGAAAGAGCCTTTGTTTTGATTCTAAAAAATTGTAAACAATAATCTGACACCATTTAGACACAATTAGAACGGAAAAAACAAGAGCTTCGGAAAAAAATTGCGAAAACGTCCCTCACTGAGGGTTCAGATTTCGGGGGGTCGTATCTCAGAAAATCCAAAAAATGAAATAGGGGTTCTTGAAGCAAAAATGCTTCCCACAAGGTGCTCTACTAAAAAAATAGGTCCACTCTTCCCCCCCCAACTGCATTTAACCCCACTCCTGAATGTGGGTTTTGGCCATTTTGAAAACGGGATCAAGTGCAGTTAGGGGGGGGGAATAGTGGACCTATTTGTTGGAGTAGAGCACCTTGAGGGAAGCATTTTTTGTGGGAACACATAACGGAGGGGAACAACTCTATGCTAATTGGCGGGGACATTAACGCCCATGGCTACTGGGACCCACACCAGCCACCAAACAGCCTGGGCAATGAAGTGGAGGAATGGGCCATCGACCAGAGCCTAGTGATACTGAATAATGGAGCACACACCAGAGCTAACCCAGCGACCGGCAATAAGTCAGCGCCTGACATCACCCTGGCAACAACGGACATAGCAAGCTCCACAGACTGGCGAACCGGCCCTAGCCTGCCCGTGTGTCATTTTTTTCTTTTTTCAATAAATGGCCGTTTTGGCTAGCTACTACTTTGGCTTAGCTAAACATAAAATTTACGAAAAATTGTCGTAACTGGCTGAAAAATATTTTCTGTGAAAATTAAAAATGATTGTTTCAAGCTAATTTAGCAAGCATTAATCTCATAATAATTTATAGTTTCCTAAATTAATATGGGTAGTATAAATTATTGATTGAAAATTAATCGTAAGTTGTCAAGTGTTACTCCTGCAAAACTGTCGAAAACGTTACTACCACCTTAACCCAAATTTTCGGCAGGAACCCGGTCAAAGAGCCTTTGTTTTGATTCTAAAAAATTGTAACCAATAATCCGACACCATTTAGACACGATTAAAATGGAAAAAACAAGAGCTTCGGAAAAAAATTGCGAAAACGTCCCACCCTGAGGGTTCAGATTTCGAGGGGTTGTATCACAGAAAATCCAAAAAATGAAACAGGGGTTCTTGAAGCAAAAATGCTTCCCCCAAGGTGTTCTACTCAAAAAAATAGGTCCACGATTTCCCCCCCCCCCCAACTGCATTTAACCCTGAAAACGCGCCAAAATAAACATGCATCGTAAGAAAAAAACAAAAGTTGTTCAGAAGTGAATTTCCTTCAATTTGATGTACATAGCACATAAAATTTTTTTGAAAATTTTCGAACAAATTTCAGCAAGAAAAATAGATTTTCATGGAAAAGACTTCACAATCCAGTGCATTTACACGTATGCAATGAATTTGAAAGGCTGAAAAACACTAGCAGCTGTGTTTTACTGGGACATACTTGAAACTTTTGGGTGTTTACTGAGTGTGGTATAACTTTTTTGTGAACTAACGCAATATTTTCTGCATGAGACAGAAAAATTGTGCGTGTGAATACACACGCAAATTTTCGGCTTGCAATTTTAAAAAACTGGCTCAGTCAAAAAAGTTGAAATTTGGCAAATAAATGCACCTTGTTCCCTTCGAGCGTCGCTAAATTTGATTTTGAGCTCGTCGATCGTGTTTAAAAATTTTGTCAAATTTATGCAATTTTAAAAATCAATCAATGTATCAATGAAATTCAGCAAAAATTACATTTTACGACCGCTCAATCACGTTGAGTGAGGCAAGCAAAATGAGCTATTGATTCTGTAAAAGCTACTTAGTTGTGAAGAGAAATTCCAAAAAAGCCGAAATTCCACTCCCGTTTGCTCTAGAGTGAATGCTAATTTGTATCAATATAAACTTAATTTTTTGTGTTTAGGCATACTTTTACACCAGCTTGCCAATTGTGCATCTAAAACTGGCCGCAAACTGCTGTTTTCTGAAAAGTCACATTTCAGGAGCGCCACCTTAAGACCACGTTTAAAAGACGATTTGGCCTGGCGACGATTCGGCCTCGTGTAGACACGCCAATTTGCTGATTAACATATATTCAACTTTCACACAATTGCAGCAAGTAAGCCAGTGCATCACGTTTTCCGAAGTTTTTGAAAACTAACTGTACACAGATTTTACTAGTTATAATTAAAAATTGAAATAATTTTGCTGCGTTCATTGCAAAAAATTGCATAAGAAGCCATATTTGAAGCAGACTCGAATATAGGCAGTGTGAATACGAGAGAAATTTTTCGGCATTCGATTACAAATTACTGGTGAGGTACTTTCTTACAAAATTTTTCATAAATATAGCCTTAAGCTCTGAACAGTTGAACATTTTTAATTTTTTTAAATAAGGTCCAGAAATTTTTTATAAGATTTTGATTGCTCAGAGTGCGACTTTGAAAACACATAATGACCGTTTTCAGCCAAACCATCAAAGATTGCAAAAAACTAAAATATTGTATAGGTAGAGAAGCACAAAAGCTAAATTCTAGTACATAAAGTGTAACTATACGCAAGGATTAAGCAGAGTTATTGGCCCGTATTCACATA
>JASANF010005566.1:0-20477 GCA_030248245.1 Trissonchulus sp. WLG1_4
GCTAGTGTTGGGACGAAAGTTCGGGTTCGGGTTCGGGTACGGTTCGGGTTGTTTTTTCGGTTCGGGTTCGGGTTCGGGTACAAGTCAGTTCGGGGACGCAAAAAGTGGTTCGGGTTCCTAAATTTTCTGACCAAATTACAAAATTTTTATACCGATTTTTTTAAAATTTCTAAAGATCATAAACATTTTTAGAAGAATAAAAAAGGATGAACTTCACATTTTCCCCCTTTTGTTTTTTATCGCCCTTTGGTTTAAAAAACTTCAAATATGTCTCCAGTTGACCAAATTGGGCCCAAAAATCAAAAATTGTATAATTGTTTTTGCTGGGGACTACCGTCCCCAGATAACTTCAACTCTATGGGTTATATTCCTTGTTATTATTTTGAGCTATTAAGCTAATGCATCTATGCATAAGTACATTATGCTGCATTTACTTGTGTAATCCTGTAGGCTATCTGATGTGACGTTCCTACCTTTTGTTTTAATTTTTCTGGAAGAAAAAATTTCAGATATGTCTCCAGTTGCGCAAATTCGACCTAAAAATTGTAAATTTTTTGGGGGCTGCCGCCCCCACACTCCTGCAACTTGATGGCTTAGTGATCTTGTGTTTGTCTTTGTAATGCGAATTTAAGTGTTAAAATTGCTTAAAAGTGCATTTTAACCCTTTACGAAAAAATTGAAAGGTCATTCCCCCAATTTTGTTCTGGGTAGGACATTGGTACGAGTAACACAATTTGACCGCAATATCAGAGTCTATGGCCCACTGACCGTTTTTCCTGCCAACGGGCCGGGCCGACAGACGACACTGAACGGTCCGGGCCGGGCTAGGCCTGAAAATGCTCCCAAGGCTGGGCCACGGGCCAAAAAAGTAGGCCCGTGCAGGGGTGTTGCGGCTCTTATTTTTCCTATTTTTTCCTATTTTTTCGACCCCCTCCTATTTTTTCCTATTTTTTGGGAAAAATTCCTATTTTTCCTATTTTTTTCAAATTTTCAATATAAGCTGGGTTTTTTGGGCAAAATACGGTGCATATGCTCTCGATTTTGAATTTTTGCTCACCAAAATTGAAAATTTGCTCAATTTCTATTTTCTGTTCACCGCTCCAAAGGGTTCCCCCTTCTATTTTTAGGTCTGCCCACTGCCCAGAAAAAATTTCCGATACGTCACCAGGGCCGGTGTTCATAAAAGTCGGGATGAAAAGCTAGGCTTGTGCGCAAGCCTGGCTTTTTATCCGAGCTTTTTAGTGTTAATGAAAAAATTAATAAAACCCTAGAATAGGACCCACACACCATATTGCGACATTTTAAAATGAATTTTTTTAATAACTAAAAATTTATGCAAGCAAATCTGTTTTAATTCAGTGTGTGTGTGTACTTGCCTGGGAGACAGCTATATGCTGGCCAAATTTCAGTAAAATCCGTTGAGTATTTCCTAAGATATGAAAAATCGCCTCCCGCAAACTCGGATTTTTCCGTCTTTTTTGCCGGTCGCAAATCTCAAGAAATACGCATTCGCTGGGCATTTTTTTGTGATTTTTATATTCAATCCGGTTGGGAATAGAGGCATTCTCAAAATGGTGTTCTAGGCTTTTGCCGTTTTGGCTCTGCCGGGAGGGGGGAAACCTTTTTTTGGGCCTCAAAAAATGGCCTCGAAAAATGCCTCGAAAAAAAAATGAAAAAAAAATCGAAAAAAAGTCCGGAAAAAATATGTGCCAGCTTTTCAGACGTCAGGCAAACAGCCCAAGTCTAATCTCTTGCATGCATGGTAGTGTAGTAGGGTTGTAGTGCATCTGCTATTTTGGAGTCGATCGTGCCACTGTAGCACCGGGGAGGGGTCTCGGAAGGTACTGTGCGTGTATTATGGAGGTAGGCTACCTACGGGCAGTGCAGCCAACACGGTTATAGATGGAGGCCTGTCGTATTCTAATATAAACCCATATACTGTGCATTGCAGCGTGCTATTAGTTTTGTTGTCAGATTTACTTAGTAGCCAGAACTGGTGCACCCCCCTGTGATACCGTTGAAAACATGATTTTTCATGATTTTCTCAATCTATAACGCTTTAATAGGTAACTTTAATGGGTAAAATTTCCATACTTTTAGCTTCCGGACGCTCGCTGGCTGCAGGTTGTATAATTTGCGGTGTTCTGAGCTCCAACATTAGAAATTAATTTTCGAAGCCGCTGGGCTAAAAATAGCCTGAGTTTTCGGACTAAATGCTATTTAACAATTATGTACATTGTGTAGTATACATTTGCAGTCAAGTGAATTTCATTTTCAACACGCTTCAAAAAATCGAAGGGATTATCCCCCCCCGACATTTTTTTCTGTCACGCCACTGGCTTCTGGACCCTTCTCGGCCCACCAGTTTTGTAATTTTCGGTGTTCTGAGCTCCAATTTCACTTTCGATACCGCTCTAGATTTCAATTTCCAATTTCACTTTTGACCAAATTTGGCATGAAAATCAAAAATTTTCCCAAATTTTTTTCTGGGGGTACACGAGTACATTGTGCTGCATTTGCGTGTCTACACGAGTATATTATGCTACATTTACTTGTGTAATACACTGTCTGATGTGACTTTACCATCTTTAATTTTAATTTTTCTGGTTGGTTTTTTGGTTTAGTTTTTCTGTCGGAAAAAATTTCTGGTACGTCTCCAGTTGACCAAATTTGGTCGAAAAATTGGAAAAATCGACATTTTTTTCTGGGGGCGGCCGCCCCCAGACCCTTGCAACTTTGCGGTTTAGTGATCTTGCGTTTGTAAGGCGTTTTATAAGTGTTAAAGTTGCCAAAAAGTGCATTCTAACCCATTACAAATTATCGAAAAGTCACCCCCCCCCGAATTTTTTTCTGGGCCGGTTGCCGGTATTCATAAAAGTCGGGATAAAAAGCTCGGCTTTTTAGCCATAAGTCTGGCTTGAAAAAGCCGGGAGAAAAAGCACGGCTTGTTCAAGCCTGGCTTTTTATCCGAGCTTTTTCGTTTTTATGAAAGAATCTATAAAATAATTGCAGAATCTGGGATTATAATTCGAGCTTGATTTTTATGAATACCATAAGCCCGGCTTTTTATCTCAGCTTTTATGAATACAAGTAAGTCTGGATAAAAAGCCCAGCTTGGTTTTAAGAATACGAAAAGCCAGGATTTTAAGCCGTGCTTGCTGTAAGTCCGGATAAAAAGCCTGGCGTACACTTTTATGAATACCACCGGTCCTGGGTACGCCATGGCTAATGTGTGTCGTTTTTTGCGAAGTGTATTTTAACACATTTGCCCCACTGAGTGACGCTATGGGTATCCTGTGTTTTGTACAATATTTCGATAAAAAGTCCACAAAAAATTCCTATTTTTTCCTATTTTTTGCTCAGAAATTCCTATTTTTTTCCTATTTTTCTCTGGGAAATTCCTATTTTATTTCCTATTTTTTCGTAAATGGGCCGCAACACCCCTGCCCGTGCAGGCTTCTGAATTTAAATCAGCCCTAGGCCTTAACTCTACGCAAGTCTATTCGCGCGAACAATTCGTGAGCGGTAGCTTTCGAAGATGCCAATATGACATATGACTTTGTTAAGCGCGAAGAATAATCTGCAACGGACACGCAGAAACTGTTTGGTGTTTCAGCTCAATCGCGCATCGTGACAGCGAGTACTCATAAGTCATAAACTTAATGAGTGCCCTAAGCGCACTGAGCAACGAGATAAGTGCATCTGGCTTAGACATTTAGTTATACCATCGAAGAGCAAATAAACACAAAACTGTCGCTGTTACGCGCACCAATAGTGACATATGAATTTGCTCATTCGAATTCGAACGAGCATAACGTCACTTGTTAACATACAAAGCAATTTATTAAGTTTGATGACGCTTAATTATTGAAGCTATAGACGGAAATTTTTGCGCAACTTTCGTTCCAGATAACTACCTTATGCACCTGCTAGTGTTTGTGACCGGCCGCATAAGTCGCCGACCGGCACCGGCGGGCAAAAATGTTCGGCCGGCCGGCCCGCCAAAAATTCCAGCCGGTAACAAACACTAGCACCTGCACGTTTCATCTTTTTTTCTAAAAATCGAAACAACGGGGGAAAATGACTATGACTTGATTAAGCATGAAACTTAATCAAGTCGGTTTCTTGCTGACTAATCCTACATTCAACGTTAAATATTGAAAGTATTTATTCCTTGCACTAAAGGTTGTTGACTCAATTGCTCCACACTTTTTTGACATTCTATATTCAAATATAGTTAGTGTGTAATGTTAGCAGTTCATTTGGCCAAAGTTCGGGTTCGGGTTCGGGTGGTTCGGGTACGAATGGTTCGGGTTCGGGTTCGGGTACGTTTCGAAAAAAATCCCAACACTACCAAGGGCCACTAAGCCGCAACTGCTCAATATTGCGCACACCCCGCCGATTGATCCTATGCATCTCTGATCCGTGCTGTAAGACATTGTAGCGCACGTGTAGTTCCAGTGTAGGCTTATATGTACATAGATCCAGTTGTGACATTTTCTGAATGCCAGACATGCATATAAGTTTGGTTGTTGTTTGATTTAATTTAATCCAGTTTAATAAGCGATTATTCTTTTGAAAACATTTAGATGGCTGTAGAATCCTTATTACGCGGCGGCCTCAGCATCTATATTGCAAACGTGTGAATCAAGAGCACACAATTGCATCTATCCTAGTGTTAAATTGCTGGCAGGTCAGCAAATAACACTGTTTGTGTGAGCGTGTGTGTCTTTATCGTGTATGTATGTACGTACTTGGCGACGATTACCTGCCTGCTTCATTTGCGTATCTATGTATCCCCTACTGGCAGTTTTTGCATAAAGAACACAGTAATTTGACGAAACGTGTCACGACAATGTTTTGTGGAATATTCATTAGCGCGTCGGAAGCCAGGAATTTTGAACTTATGGCAACCATGCCATCACACGGCTATGGAGTCCACACTCCACAGTATGGGCGCCGTTGGCTACGACATGGTAGCTTAAGCGGCTGACCGTAGGTTAGCTGCTGTAAATTATTTTGCTGTATCTCGTTCGGCAACATGTATGCAATGTTACCTATTACTGGCTATTAAGTACAGTTTTGCAATACAATGATCAATTTTGAACTCAAGTTGTTCACAGTGAGCACGTTTCAACTCTTAGGTAGGAAAATTTAAGCAAAATCGACGCACTTTTGGCTAAGCTCAGGACTAACATTTGACAAGTGTATGTAATACGTTGGCTTCAATAAATTTAAAAAAAGTGCCACGTTTTATATTCGAAGAATATCCTCAGCACTGCAAGTACGTCACACTGCGATCTGTCTAAAATAAGTTTAACCTTACTCGCAAACGTGCTTGTTTTTTTCAGGACAGTGCTGTGGTATCGTTTCTGGCCCAGAATATCATCGAACGGACGGATTCTGCGGGCAATGTGAGCAATGGATGGAAAATCAATATCGAAGACATGCTGGCCCACTGGAAAGACTTTACTGTATTTCCGATCGAGAAGATAGAAGGCAAACGATTTGATAAACCCACTTTGTTGATTCGTGGAAAGAACTCTGCATACGTTTTGTGAGTCCACTGCTTGTGTTTTGCTAGTTATTTTCAGTAAAGTCGCACCCAATTGAATTTCATGTGCGGCTCCGCGTTATCTGAATACCATAGAGTAACACCTAATTTTGGTCAGAAGTCGAACTCTGAACCATGCATAAACTACTACACAATTTATCGTGCGTGCGTAGTTACTCCATTCGACTTCATAGTCATTTCAGTAATCACAGAATCACAGTACAGCCGTTACATCCGTTATAATAAGCCGTGGCTGCAAACTTAGTCTTGGAGTTGGAACTAGCAGATCAAGCAGTGACTTCTAAAGTATATATACTCTTGTTTTTAAGCATAATTTTGGACTCGTTTAATTGACCAATAAACCTATAGCTGAAAACTATGTAGGCTAATACGCCTATCCCCTTCTCTAACAGCCAAAAAAGTTCAGAACCACCCGCTCTTTCCCTGCGCCAATTTCTGCAATTACTCTAGAATATTGTTGTGCAACCATTGTGTTATTTTTCAGGGACGATGACGAAGCCCTGATGCGTCGCTGGTTTCCCCGCCTGGACTGGGTCACCGTTCCGGACGCGGGTCACTGGGTCCACGCCGAACAGCCAATCAGATTCGTCGAAACCCTCGTGCCCTTCCTCATGAAAAGTGCCAAATAGACGGCTGTATTTTTTGTTGTGATCATTAGGGCGAAAAAGTTTAGCTCGAACTTGAAGGAGTATCTATAAAAGTCATTTCTTTAATGAACGTTGTAAACTTTTTTGCCTTGTCCATAACTTATTGTAGAAAATGACATTGTCTAGTTTTCATGTGATCTTGTAGTAAATAAATTTTTTATTTTTGTTGTTTACATGGATAGTTTGCGCCAAATAAGTTGAGTTCGAGATCAGAACACTTCAAACTAGTCGGGTGGCTACAACGGGTTGCCGACAGTGGGTAGAGGACCCTCTATTCTAAGCAAAGGACCCTCTATTCTAGGTAGAGGTCCCTCTGTTTGTGTTCCGGGACCCAAATTACCCCTAGGGACGTCAAAATCCCAATTTCGAAAATGTGACCCCTGGGGACCCCCTGGGCAGGGTGCCCTAGAGGGGTCATGGAAGAGTCCAGAGGGGTCCTAGACGAAAATGGACCTCGGATTCGTGTTCCGGGGCCCAAATTACCCCTAGGGACGTCAAAATCCCAATTTCAAAAATTTGACCCCTGGGGACCCCCTGGGCAGGGTGCCCTAGGGGGGTCATGGAAGGGTCCCGAGGGGTCGTAGACGAAAATGGACCTCGGATTCGTGTTCCGGGGTCCAAATTACCCCTAGGGACGTCAAAATCCAAATTTCGAAAATTCGACCCCTGGGGACCCCCTGGGCAGGGTGCCCTAGGGGGGTCATGGAAGGGTCCCGAGGGGTCCTACGCAAAAATGGACCTCGGATTCGTGTTCAGGAGCTCAAACTACCCCCAGAAACATCAAAATCTCAATTTCGAAAATTTGACCCCTGAGGACCCCCTCATTTTGAGGGTCACGTGACCCGGCCCCCCGAGGGGTCACGGGGTCACCAAGGTGGGGGGCACAATCACTCAAGGGGGGACCCTTTCACCAAAGTTTGGTTCATATCCATAAAGCATTTCACACAAAAAAGTGGCAACATAAGAAGCCAAAGGATTAATAATATTAATTATTATTATTACCTTACTATACTATATAAATTTTTCGGCCAAAAAGAGAAATGATAATAACTCGGCTTATGATTTATGTACATAAACCATTTTCGTATCAACACGTAGCTAATAATTGTACCTATCGGTCTTCTGTAAGGTACCTTTTCGAATCATGAAGCTGTGGACAGTTACAGCCCTTGAAAAACATTTTGCCGACCCTGAAATCGAAACCGAAGAATCGTATGATTGTAATGATTAAATTCAACCAATTTTATATGTTCTATACTAGAATAATTATTATTATTACCTTATTACCTTACTATACTATATAAATTTTTCGGCCAAAAAGAGAAATGATAATAACTCGGCTTATGATTTATGTACATAAACCATTTTCGTATCAACACGTAGCTAATAATTGTACCTATCGGTCTTCTGTAAGGTACCTTTTCGAATCATGAAGCTGTGGACAGTTACAGCCCTTGAAAAACATTTTGCCGACCCTGAAATCGAAACCGAAGAATCGTATGATTGTAATGATTAAATTCAACCAATTTTATATGTTCTATACTAGAATTAATAGCTAGAACAGAACAGTTATGTATAGCTGTTAAAGTCAGAACATTTGCCAACAGTAACATTTGCAAACAGCAACGAGATACACAGAGTAATCAGACATCATACACGAAATCCGTGAGGACGGCCACGTAGGCGAAGCCGGAAGAAACAACGAAGAAGTATAGTAACCAGCAATTTTATTGAATTTTGTACAGAGATCAAAAGAAAAAATTGTAATGGATAATGTCATTCGGTATGTTTTGGCTAAATATATATAAACCACACAAAGTGTAAATTTTTGACTTTTTGAGATACCGCATGTCAACTTGTCAAAAGTATTTCATTTTTGAACAGTGTGTCAATAATGACTTACTAACTGCATCCATACATGTACACGGGGTCTCGGGCTGAAGAAGGGGCTTGTCCCGGATTTTTTGAAATTTTAGGGGGGCTTGTCCCAACTTTTCGGAGGCTTGAACTGCCAAAAACGCAAAGATGTCCAATTTCTTTTCTGCATAAAAATGGACAATTTTTTGCAAATTTTGGGCGTTTTTAGCTTTTTGGACATTTTTTGATGCATTTACAGCGATCTGGAAAAAATTTCAAGTTTTCGGGTACGTTTTTTAGCACCAAGCTGGAGGGCTTGTCCCAATGAGTCAAATCTGAGGGGAGGCTTGTCCCAATGGGTCAAATCTCAGGGGGGGCTTGTCCCAATGGGTCAAATCTGAGGGGGGGCTTGTCCCGATGGGCCAAATCTGAGGGGGATGGGCTTGTCCCGGAATCTCAAACATCATGTACATCTGTGACTTCATCCCTTTCAGTTAGCATGCTATATCAATGATGTTTACTAAAAATTGTTTCGCAGCTGATGCGCGCTGATTTGCTGTTTAGCGTTTGGGAAACGAATTTTTAACGCACACCAAATAAATAGAAAACTAAGGGCCTTATCCAAAATTGGATTTAACGGATTAAATTTAAACTAATTTCGCTAATAGCGCAGCACAAAATGAAGATAACCGGCTGAAACTTTGCCCCACATGGCTCACACACAGTACCTTGGTGTGTGCCAAGTTTCAATTAATTACGTTTAACTGACGTTGCGTTATTGGCAAAAAGTTAAATCTAATCCGATAAAGCCAATTTTGGATAAGACGCCTAAGACAACAAAAGTCACACTTTTTCAAGAGTGAGACATGATGGTTAATGTATTTTAAAAAAAATTGCTGAAAGCATCTCTTAATTTGAGAAAATTGTTCTCAGTGTATTGTGGATCCTGATTTGGACATTTGCTTAAATTTGGCTCGCTGAGTGAAGTGAACGGCAAAAGCATTTTTTTAAATTATAAAGACATTTAATGAAGATCATAAAAATAAATTCGGGGCTTGGAATTTGATCTTGAATTTTAGTGCTCAAAACAAATTTGGTTTGACTTCCAATGCTTAAATCACGACAGATAAATAAAAAAATAATACCTAAGAACTTTGCGTATCAAAATGCAGACTTGGCGGCAACGCACAAATAAATTGGCTGTTATGCATGCCTGAACTTTTGTCTAATGGCATAAAAGATCGAGAATACCAGTAAACTACTACATTACATAGCTATTTGTTTGCCAACAGCGTATTTAGAGGTTGTAGACTCGATCCATAGTGCTACTTTTTACGGGGTAACATACTTATAAAAACGTTTTTAACTTGCAATTTCAGTACATAGCTCTAGTGCCTCGTCTCTCGTCTCTATAGCCCAGCATGGAAAAAATCGTTGAATATGTGACTTGATGTAGATCTAAACCTTGATCACAAATTAAAAACTTAGAATCATAATTTATTTATCTGCTTAGGTACGTTGTGAACTGACTTTGGGCGATTTAAAGATACTTTATTTGAATTTAAAATGAAAATTTAAAGGTACTTGCGCACCTGACGCACTAGACTTGTTACAATATTTACAATATATTTACAATATATTTACAATATATTTACAATATATTTACAATATTTACAATATTTAAAATATTTACAATATATTTACAATATTTACAATATATTTACAATATTTACAATATTTACAATATTTACAATATTTACAATATATTTACAATATTTACAATATTTACAATATTTACAATATATTTACAATATTTACAATATATTTACAATATATTTACAATATATATTAATTACAATATATTTACAATATTTACAATATTTACAATATATTTACAATATATATTATTACAATATATTTACAATATTTACAATATTTACAATATTTACAATATTTACAATATTTACAATATTTACAATATATTTACAATATATTTACAATATATTTACCTTACTATACTATATAAATTTTTCGGCAAAAAAGAGAAATGATAATAACTCGGGAATGGCTCACCCCAGAAACTCAGTTTTTCACTTATTATATAACCCAAAGTATGGCAAAAAAGTTTTGTATTCATACTTAGTCCGTGAAAGCAACCGTTTAACCGCTACACCGGTTTAAAAAAATAAAACATTTCCAGACTAAAAAACTTAAGCTAGAACCGCAACGTGTACAGAAAATACACAAAATCAGGTGTTCGATCACATCTGACAACATTACAAAACCACATTATTCGAGTAAATGGTTATTGTTGACTACATTTTTGAGAATTATTTTCACCAGAACAATGTGCTGTTAAAGTAAGTAAACTGCATTTAAGAACGCAGCTTTTACTGTTTATTTCTAAACTCATTTGCACTTATAACATTTTCAATTTTAATTCTGTTAAATTTGGGTTATAGCAAGGCCTTTTCTTTCATTAATAGGAATTAATATAAAGTGCTAATTTAGCAGGGTTAAATGCAGTTGGGGGGGGGGGGGAAATAGTGGACCTATTTTTTTGAGTAGAGCACCTTGGGGGAAGCATTTTTGCTTCAAGAACCCCTATTTCATTTTTTGGATTTTCTGAGATATGACCCCACGAAATCTGAACCCTCAGTGAGGGACGTTTTCTCAATTTTTTTCCGAAGCCCTTGTTTTTTCCGTTCTAATCGTGTCTAAATGGTGTCAGATTATTGTTTACAATTTTTTAGAATCGAAACAAAGGCTCTTTGACCGCGTTCCTGCCGAAAAATTGGCTAAATTCGCCAGAAACGTCCAATTTTTGACCAAATTCAAACTTGGCCTTAATTTAGGCTTGGGCTTAGGCTTAGGGCTTAGGCTTAGTATGGGGCTTAGGCTTAGGCTTAGTATCAGGCTTAGGCTTAGGCTTAGGTTCAGGCTTAGGCTTAGGCTCAGGCTTAGGCAATTGAAAATCGAAACTTTCAGAAAAAATCCTGCCAGCTTAGCCTAGAGAATCCTGCCAGCTAAGCCTAGACGATGCCTTAAAACATCATAACGCACTGAAAACTATCCAAAAACAAAGATTATAGCCATTTTTGGCTTCGAACTTTGGCCTACGTTCACTTCCAAAAACACTGAAAATGCCATTTTCAAGGGGTCATAGCTCAGAAAATCCAAATTTGTGGATAGGGGTTTTATTACAAAAAATGCTTCCCTCAAGATGCTCTACTCCAAAAAATAGGTCCACTATTTTTCCCCCCCCAACTGCACTTGATCCATTTAGCATATCCCAAGATTCATTTTCAAATATTTAATTTTAATGCTACAATATTTGAAATTCTACTAAGGCCTTTTACTTATAGAGGCATATTTAACTGGAATATATAATGAACTTTCTAAAAATTGCTGCCGTAAGCTCGAAAAACTTGAGCTATATATTTTATGCTTACGTAGAATTGGATAGTGTGAATTAAGCCTTCAGCAGGTACGATAGTAGGCTGTTCAACTGAACTGTTTTTTAGATTCCGTACAGAAGCGAATTCCAGGCCAAAAATAATTTGGGCAACCAGTGATAATATACACCCTGCTACTGAAAGTTGAAAGAATTAACCATCTAACTACAATATATATTAAAGAAAAGTGCTAGGATTGCACGGTTATCTGCTGCTTATGTGCCGCTGACTGAACGAAAAATTATCAATCAAATACAAGATTAACTGCATTCGAAAATTTTAGATTTGATGCTCCCAGCGCCTCTATCTGAGTATACTCAATATTGGTTCTCGACGTCATGGGAATGCCAGTTATTCCAACGGAAAAGAAAAATTACACTAGACTTTCACCCAAGGCTAAATTTTCACATAATCGGTACATCTACAAAACCTTCAGTTTTGTATGACATTAAATTAGGCTACCTCAAATAGGAAATTTCGCGACTATTCTTATGTAAGGCTCTTTTCTTTACCGGATCAAAAGAATTGACAAAATTTCAGCCCTAAATAAATTGATATCGGACCTAATTTTTTCAACACTCATTTTCCTTTAGGTTGAAGGAATTTAGTTAAACAAAAATGTTAAGTGTAACGTACTGAATCCAGCTAGTCAGGTGATAGGCTGGTATTGCTTTCGAACTACATTTCTGAGTTACGTATTGTCTAGAAGTTGCTAGGTCTGTTGAATCCTACAAAAGAATTTACCCTGAGGCTGATGATAAATTTCTGTGGTTTGAATAGTGCGAAATTATAAAAAATGTAGTTTTTCGACTTAGCAGAAATAACAAAATATATACGTTTATTTACCAAACAACCGACCAAACTAGGTGTGACGATTTCTCCCTGGCTAGCATATATACATCGCCGAGTCATCTGAGAATCTGGGGAATTCCTTCCTCCCCCTAGGTTTCATCAGCTGCATGTGTGCCAGGTAGTATTAAATCAGCTGTTAGCCTACCGCACAATATGCCACACACGGATGTCCAAGTGGCCATCAAGGTACATGCTTAAACTTTAGTCTAGTGCAAATTTAAGGCCGGGTTCACACTGGCACTTGCACAAGCACAAGCACAGTCACAAGCACAAGCACAGGCACAAGCACAAGCACAGCTGGTTCACACTGCAGAAAATTCTGCACAAGCACAAGCACAAGCACAACGCTTGTTCAAAAATTTTAATTTTTGCACAAGCACAGCCAATCAGCGTAGAGATTTTGCAGCATTCAGTTTGGGTGTACGCATAAATGGCGCAAAATTAAACGAAAAGGTGTGGTTTTATGGGGGAACTCTTGTCTAAATGGATGACATATTAATTAAAGAATGCATTGCGTTTATTTTCTTTTTTCTTTCTTTTAGTTTTAGTTTCGTTTAATCTTTAAATTCAAATTGCGTTTAGCATTATTTTACCCATCTTTCCAGTTTATTTTCCTTCTTCCGTAGATTATTACGAGAAAGTCTTAAAACTGTGAACTTTTTAGCCCAACATTTCAGAACAAAAACGAAACTTTTGAACAGAAAAGACGTTACATTGGCGGGCTTAAATTTGATTGGCTGGGCTTGTGCTTGTGCAAGTTCCAGTGAGAACGTCTATGCGTTGTGCTTGTGCCTGTGCTTGTGCTTGTGCTTGTAAGTGCCAGTGTGAATCCGGCCTAAGTGCTTCTACAGATTCTTTAGGACGATTTTACAGCAATGTATAGAAAAATGCATTGGGACACAGACATAAAATTAGTTATGGCTTTAGTTCCACACCTGTGCTTCTTATCAAGTATATATCTTTAAAACAGTATCTTATAAGACGAGTTACATTGCATGTTAATATGGGCCCCTGTGCATCACATTCACCGAAAGCTCAAGACGCGCCAGAGCACGCACTAGACTTGTTACAATATTTACAATATATTTACAATATTTACAATATTTACAATATTTACAATATATTTACAATATATTTACAATATTGTACAATATTTACAATATATTTACAATATATTTACAATATATTTACAATATATTTACAATATATTTACAATATTTACAATATTTACAATATATTTACAATATTTACAATATTTACATATATATTTACAATATATTTACAATATATTTTACAATATATTTACAATATATTTACAATATATTTACAATATATTTACAATATATTTACAATATATATTACAATATATTTACAATATATTTACAATATATATTTTACAATATATTTTAATAATATATATTAACCTAATAATAAATGATAATAATAATAAACAGGTTACGTCTTCGCAATGATCTCATAAACCCCTGGCGTACCATATTTTCACCATTCATATGGCTGATAAAACAGCATATACCAAATTATAGCGCGTTTGTTGTCCGGGCGCCAAGATGATTACTACGTCAACTTGCAGTAAAGGGGTCATGTGACCAATCAATCGAAAGCGCTCTCGGTGATTTCGTTTTGTTTTGTTTCTGGTATTTTTTAGTATGAGTGAGCTAAATACAAAGCTGTATTAAGGTGGTAGTGTCGCCAAAGCAGTTTTGCTCATAGGCTGCAAAATGACAACTTTTTGATTTGAAATTGTACGTTCACTGAGAAACTACTGAAATGCCATATGGTGTCAAATAAATACTGCCAGACACTAGACTACCAATATCTACCAATATTTTTAACCAATCACCATTTGTGAGCCAGACATCACACAATAGAGACATAAAAGTTCAAAAAATCAAGCCAGATATCAGATTGGCCAGCTTGTGAAGTACATGTAATGTTTTGACGCACCATTTTTTGCCACAAATAAGAAAAATAAAAAATGAAGCTTCGTTTTTCTTCTGATTTCAAAATAAGTGTCTAAATTTTTTACAATTTATCATTATTGCTGTGAGTACATTACAGGTTACGCACAGTTTCACAGTTCAAACAGGCATTACTCCACAACGACTCAAGCAATTTGCACTAAATTTTGTGTGCGTAAACTAGTGTTTACGTGCTTTTACTTTGTGTGAAGAATCTAAACAAAAAAGTTTTTTAATTGTGACGAAATTATCGAATGTGAATAGGTTTTCAAAACGTTATTTTTCCGACTTTGCGACTTCACTGCTAACTGTATGCTGCATCAATATTTCTGAAACTTGGCAAAAATGTTTGCCTTAAAACATATTTTTAGAATATATAAAGAACAATGACCTACCTGTCACTGAAAAAGTTTTGTAGTCGCGCAAAATTGACTGCTTTCGCGACACTACCCCAGGTACTAGTGACAGGTAGGTCATTGTTCTTTATATATTCTAAAAATATGTTTCAAGGCAAACATTTTTGCCAAGTTTCAGAAATATTGATGCAGCATACAGTTAGCAGTGAAATCGCAAATTCCGAAAAATGACGTTTTGAAAACCTATTCACATTCGATAATTTTGTCACAATTAAAAAACTTTTTGTTTAGACTCTTTACACAAAGTAAAAGCACATATACTCTAGTTTATGCACACAAAATTTAGTGCAAATTGCTTGAGTGGTTGTGGAGTAATGTCTGTTGGAACTGTGAAACTGTGCGCAACCTGTAAAGTACTCACAGCAATAATGATAAATTCTGAAAAATTTAGACACTTATTTTGAAATCAAAAGAAAAACGAACCTTCATTTTTTATTTTTCTTATTTGTGGCAAAAGATTGTGCGTCAAAACATTACATGTACTTCACAAGCTGGCCAATCTGATATCTGGCTTGATTTTTTGAACTTTTATGTCTCTATTGTGTGATGTCTGGCTCACAAGTGTTGATTGGTTAAAAATATTGGTCGATATTGGTAGTGTAGTGTCTGGCGGTATTTATTTGACACCCTATGGCATTTCACTAGTTTCTCAGTGAACGTACAATTTCAAAGCAAAAAGTTTTCATTTTGCAGCCTATGAGCAAAACTGCTTTGGCGACACTACCTCCTTAAGGGGGTAGTGTCGCGAAAGCAGTCGATTTTGCGTAACTGTAAAACATTTCTAGAAAAAGATAAGACATCGTTCTTTATATATTTTGAAAATATATGTTGAGGCAAGTATTTTCGCCAAGTTTCATCAAAATTGATGCAGTATACTGTTTGCAGTGAGGTCGCAAAGTCGGAAAAATGACGTTTTAAAAACCTATTCACATTCCATTTTTTCGTCAAAATTATCAACTTATTTGTTTAGTTTGTTTACATAGACTAAAAGGACATATGTTGTAGTTTATGCATACAAAATTTAGTGCAAATTGCTTCAGTGGTTGCGGAGTAATACCTGTTTGAACTGTGAAACTGTGCGTAAACAGTGAAGTACTCACAGCAATAATGATAAATTATGAAAAATTTAGACGCTTATTTTAAAATAAAAAAAACGAACCTTCCTTTTTCATTTTTCTTATTTGTGGCAAAAAACAGTGCGTCGACACGTTATGTGTGCTTCACAAGCTGGCAAATCTGATATCTGGCTGAATTAGCTGAATTATCATGTCCTTATTGTGTAATGTCTGGCTTACAATCGGTGATTGGTTCAAGATATTGGTAGATATTGGTAGTCTACTGTCTGGCAGTACTTATTTAACACAGTATAGCATTGGACTAGTTTCTCAGTGAACGTACAAGTTCAAAGCAAAAAGATCTCTTTTTGCAACTTATGAGCAAAACTGCTTTCGCGACGCTACCCCCTTAAGTATATTATCATGTGTTAATTTATGACGATCAAACTTCAGGCTAGTATAACGACTGTATTGGTCATAATTTTCGATGATTAGCCCCAGTATGTCGAAAAACGATGATTTTCGACAAAAATTGAAATTTTTTGAAAATGTATAAATCAACGTTTTTTTCGCTTGGAAAGTGCTAAAAATGAACTCAGCGCATGCGAAAACCTATAAAAACGTGTTTTTACGGTGAAAAAAAATCACTTTGAATTCCCCCCCCCGCTTCAGTTTCAGTTGCACCATGTAACTATATGCACATGCAATAAACAATAAATATGCAATAAACACAAAAATTTTGCTTCGTCACTTTCCGGCCAACGCTCGTCACTTTTCGCGAAGGTTCGTCGCCTTTTGCCGACGCAGCGATTTGACGTTGACAAATTGTGTCAAACATGATTTTTAGCTTCAGGGCACTCTAATAGACTTCCGCATGCAATAAACACAAAAATTTTGCTTCGTCACTTTCCGGCCAACGTTCGTCACTTTTCGCGAAGGTTCGTCACCTTTTGCCGACGAAGCGATTTGACGTTGACAAATTGTGTCAAACATGATTTTTAGCTTCAGGGCACTCTAATAGACTTCCGCACGCAGTAAACACAAAAAATTTGCTTCGTCACTTTCCGGCCAACGTTCGTCACTTTTCGCGAACGACGAAGCTCGTCGTACGCCGACCAAGAGGGAACTTTTTTTGCACAGTACTGTACACATGCTTTCATACAAGACAAAAGCAGGGAACACCAAGCCACAGAGTTGCAGGCGGCAGCCCCCAGAAGAAAATTATGGAATTTTTGTTTTCGATTCTTTGAAATGTGTTAAAATGCACTTAATTGCTATTTTAACGCAAAAAACGACACTTATTAGCATTTTTTTGTCAGAAACAACGCTAATTTTTAACCGCAGTAGCATCGAATGCAAAATCAGAGCTCAAAATACCAAAAAGTACATGGCAATCACTGGGGTCAATGTAACTGAAACAAATTATATATATATATAAATATATATATATATATATATATATATATATATATATATATATATATATATATATATATATATATATATATATATATATATATATATATATATATATATATATGTCGTTATGTTATGTATGTTATGTATAAATTAACTTTGAAGGGTGAGTTTAGCATAAAATTGTCGCCAAACAAAATAGGGTTTTTTTCCCCGCAATAGGGTTTTTTTCCCCGCACAAACTTTGAACAGTCACAGGTCAACCACAACGTTTTTCACTGTTTTTGCGCTGTAGAAGTATAGAGAAAACGTACATAAAAGTTTAGCAAACGAGTTTAGCATAAAATTGTCGCCAAACAAAATAGGGTTTTTTCCCCGCAATAGGGTTGTAACTGGGCGTTTTATTGCGTGAAATTATGACGTAACTAAGAACGTGACTCTGACTCAAAGTAACACGCGCAAATAGTATATAAACTTAGACAAGTGGGATGTAACAGAAGACTAAATAACTCATGACTTAAAAGGTCACACCTACGAAACTGCGAGAAATTGGAGTTTTAGGCTGAATCAGTGCGGGACAGCCCGATTGCGCAACAACCCCTCGCCTAAGCTATTTAAGAAGCATCAGAGTAGCAGTCAGTCAGTCTTAGTTAGTTTAGCGGTGGTTGGTCGGTCAGGCGGTGTGGCGTAGCGTACACAAATTGTTGTTTGGTGCTATTGGATATCTGTCATGTTATGCTGAATGATGATATTTATTTAATGGTTATTCTTAATGTGCGGCTTCTAATTTCTCTGTGCTAATAAACTTCGGTAATAGTAAGTCAGTTGGAGTAAGTTCGATTTAGTGTAAAGTACAGTAGTTGGAAGTACAGTAGTATGTAGTTGGAAATGTAAAGTGTATACGTACCTACGTACGTATACTGCATAACCGTTGTTGCTAATTTGCATATTAGTCTGCACTTCCTGATGAGTCATGCAGTACAACTTTAATGCGCGCTAAGCATTTGCATTTTTAACTACATCTAATTTGCATATTCTTTTGCGCTATATAAACGCGCACTGTGCATGGATAATCAGTCTCTTTTTTTGCATTCCATCTTGCTTGCATTGCCTGTTCCTGCTCACCGCCTGCTCCCCTTTTATTAAACCCTTTGTTTCTTTTACTGTTGTCCCGCGTCTATTTGGCTACTACGCTACATTTGGTGGCAGCGGTGACTGGTAAGTCTTGAAATCCACTGGCCATTCGCCTCTTTGGGGCAGTGTGTATTTTCTTAAAGAGGGGGACTTGAGTTTAGGTCCGAGTCAGAAGCTTTGCTATGGCTGCTCATGCGCCCCCTGACACTGCCGACGACACCCTAAATTTTGTCGAAAAGTTGGCAGACCAGGTCCGAGTCAAAAGCGGTGTTATGGCTGCTCGTGCGCCCCCCGACACTGCAGACGACAGCTTAAATTTACCGAAAAGTCGGCTGACCCTCAATCCCCAAACCCTGAGATGATAGTTTCTTATTTGAAACCTCGTCCGTTTCGCGGACAAGAGGACATTCGAGACTGGTTTGGTGAATTCAAACGCGTCTCTGAGGCGAATGGGTGGTCGGAAGAAAGACAAAGGCAAGTTCTGCCAGGGTTAATGAAGGGTAGAGGCGCCCGCTGCTGGGATAGGTTAGTAAATGAGCAAGGGAAATAGCTTATTGACCTGGCTTGCAGACGGAGGACGCAACTCACGTGCGCTATTCCTCCGATGCAACAGGCGAAAAATTTCCACAGGGTCCACGGGAGCACAGGTTTCTGTCTTGCGCCCGACGCGCTGAACGACACCTGATGCCCCACTTGTGCCAGAAAATAAAGCTACTGCTTCGCCACAGTGTGCTGGCGGAACGATTTCATTGGGTTTTAGTTGATTTGCTCGCAGCATATATGAAGGAAACGGTTAATGATTGGGGTCAATTGTTGCCATTCTGTCTTCATGTTTATCGGACAGCGGTTCCAGTCTTCGACTGGATTCAGCCCTTTTGAACTAGCGGACGGCAACTTCGATATCCCCTCGATGTTTCCTTAGCTGATGATGATGAGTCGTTTAGTGATCCTAAGGACTATAGAGCGCATGGGACCAAAGGATTAGGTGAAGTTTATCAACAGGCTAAAGCCAGTATTGAAAAAGTTCAGCAGGCTCAAAAGGACCATTATGACAAAATTTCGTCACAAGTGAAGTTCGAAATGGGGGATAAGGTATTGCGGAAAATGATACCAAAAGATTAATTTCGTCATAAGTGAAATTTGAAATTGGGGATAAGGTATTGCGGAAAATGATACCTAAAGATTCCAAGTTTAGACCGAGATGGTCTGGTCCATATGTCATTGTTGAGCAGCTACATAGGTCCAGTGACGTGCAAAAAAACGTCGAGATCGAGAACAACCGTTCACAATCTACGTGAACAAGTTGAAGAAGTACTTTGAGCGGTCTTAGAATGTCACTACAATTGTATTTTGTAGCTAGTCATTATATCCATGTCTAGTAGCTCGACTTTACTTTTTGGAAAAGGGTATACACTTTTTCACCGGACTAGGACTGACTCGACTGTGGCTGAGGGCTGACAAACCTAAACTTGGTATCAAGTGACGCTACGAAACCATTATCTGCCGCACATATAGCTATAGAGCGACCTTCGACTTGTTATTTTGTTTGCGGTTTGACTGTTTAACGGCCAGTTTCGTTGTTCAACATCAGCACGCGTGCGCTTATAAGATGCAACAACAATGATCCATAATTTGATTGATTTGAGCACTAATTTGATCCACGGTGGCGTCATTGGAACTTGCTAAGAACTACAGGTGGAGCCGGCCCTGGGCAAGAAAAAACGCCACTGAAGAAACATTCTATGAAAATTTCGTTATTGATTTTAAAGTTATTGGATTGTAAGTTGTTTTGCTATTGTCCATGCACAGTTCCCCAATCCCCATGAACCGATTTGAGGACAAATCCTTTTTTTAAAGGGAGGGGGAATGTAAAGTGTATACGTACCTACGTACGTATACTGCATAACCGGTGTTGCTAATTTGCATATCAGTGCACATTCTGATGAGTCATGCAGTACAATTTTAATGCGCGTAAGCTCATTCATATAATTTGCATATTCTTTTGCGCTATAAACGCGCACTGTGCATAGATAATCAGTCTGTTTTCTTGCGTTCCATCTTGCTTGCATTGCCTGTTCCTGCTCACCTCCT
>JASANF010005567.1:0-18080 GCA_030248245.1 Trissonchulus sp. WLG1_4
GAGAATCATACCGCTAGACCACCGAGATACACACAAACAAATCCTTTAAATACAATTAAGGTAGGAATCAGTATAAAAGCCATGTTTGGAATTAAACTCATGCAATAGTAGCAATGCGACTTAAATTGTATGTCAAAATGGGCTCAAAAAAACCTATTTTCAGTACTCTTCAGCACTTTATGTATTATGTAAAATTTTATGACCATGTCAAATTTCCTATTCACGCTAATTTTGTTTTCGACCTAGGTCGGCGAAACCTCAATCGATTTTGATGATCTTGGTGTCGATCGGAAGATCTTTCAAAAATGTAGACGTCAAAAGTCTCTTTTCGATTTCGATTGTTGATTTTTCAATAAATCGATTTTTCAAAAATCAGCTGTGTTTCAGCGGCTACAAAAAGTGCTGTGAGCCCAAAATTAAAAATCGAAAAAATTCGACGTCTGCATTTATATTCTTTCTTTCATTGTGCGAAATTTCAACTCTATCCCAATCGGCAGCAGGGAGCTAGATCAAAAAAAAAGTAGTTGACTTCGCTACCAAAAAAATGTGAGTTTTGCCTACACGTTTCACTTTTTCAAAAACTAGACCTTTCCTAGTAATGCATAATTCCGTTAAAAAAGTTGCCAAAAGCCATAATTAATTTTTCAAGAAAATAAATCAAAAATTTGACATTTTGGAAGATTTATCAGCTTTTTAGGTGATTCATTTTTGGATTGCTATTTTCGCGGCTAATTAGCTCAGAAAAGGTTCAACAAATTTGCAGGCTCAATACGTCAATTGAAAGCTAAGAAAACGCACATTTTAGTGAAATAAGTAATTAATTTATATCGCGATACAAAAATTTTCGCTAGTACAAAATGGTAAAATTTGAAAATTGTTTTTAGCGTAATATGCACATTAAATAAAAGCTCTTTTTATGCTGAACAATTTCTCTACAAGATATTATGGTCAAAAATGTTGCTGAAAAAATTAAACGCCAAAGTCGGTTCCCCTGAGTGCCACCTTAAGGGAAACACAGAATCTCAGTGTGCCGTCCTTTCACTATTGACACATGCAAGTCGTACTGTTTTACATATAAATTTACAATATAACAGTATTATCTGATGAAGAAACTAACAAATAGATAAATCATGGCGGCTTTTTGCTTCGCCATTTGTATAACTAAGATTATATCATACCTGTCTTGAAATAACAGTGCAATAACTAACGACAATAACTAAGTGCACGCTGCTAGATTCACAGCGTGCCGTATAAGTTAGTTATAGCACTGCTGTAGGCGTGCATCTTAGTTATTGCACTGTTATTTCAAAACAGTTATAACATAAGTACATTATAATACTTTGTAGCGTGCACTCAGCAATCATTTGCACTGGTACGTGAAGCCCGCGTGCATAAACTCGTGCGCTGCGCGCACTCGTTTATGCACTTGGAGCTTCACGTAACAGTGCGTATAAATTACTGAGTGCACTCTGCATCGTGCTATAACCTACACTTTTCGATAGTCAAGGCCGGTTGGCTCAAGTGGTAGTGCGGTAGCATTAACTGAGCTTCTGGGCCCGATTGTATAAAGAATTTCAACGGCCGTTGAAGTTTCAACGGCCGTTAAAATTTGAATGGCCGTTGAAATTTTACTGATTTTTATAAAAATTTCAACGGCCGTTTATTTCGACGGCCGTTGAAAAATTCTCCGTTGAAATCTACATTTTCTCCATTACTATTTAACATATTCAACTGCCGTTCAAAACGTTTCGATTGTATAAAAGTCCGTTGAAAATTTTCAACGCAGCTTTTCAGCAGATGTAAGAGCGTTTTTATAAACAAAATTTTTCCGTTGAAATCAACGGATTTTCAGAAATTTCTCCGTTGAAAACACCCGACTAATCATTTTTTCCAACTACTCGTTCTATATTTTTAAAAATTTCAACGGCCGTTTAGTTCAACGGCCGTTCAACGGCCGTTGAACTGCCGTTGAGTTCAACGGACAAACAAAGCTCCGTTGAAAATATGCTAATAATATATAAAATAAGTTGTATAAAAATATAAAATATGTTGAAAATTTGCTAAAATATGATAATAATATAATAATTTTTAAAATGTGTTGCAAAGTGTTTACTTGTTAACATCAAATAGCAGAGAAGGAGCATTGATAATTGAAAACTTTAATTTAATTTTACTTTTATAAATTCATAACTTTATATAGTTGATGAAATGATTTAACATAAAAAATCAAATTTTCAAATTATTACTAAAACTAAACTAAATTTTTACTAAATAAACTAAATTATTACTTAGTAAAAAATTACATAGCAGTTTGGGAGGGTAATATTAGCAAAAATGGGCAAATTTTTTTCCTTGTTTGCAACTAAGTTACATGAAGTTATGTTCTAAAAATCTTAAAATTCTCCGTCGAAATTTCAACGGCCGTTTATCTCACGGACTTTTTTTATGAAGTCACACGACATTATGTTCTAAAAATCTTAAAATTCTCCATTGAAATTTCAACGGCCGTTGAACGGCCGTTCATTTCAACGGCCGTTTATCTCAACGGACATTTCTTTATAAAATCACTGTTGAAATTCGCATTTTTCTCTGCTAAAATCACACGATTTCATCGTTTATAAAATTCAAACAATTTAAACGGCCGTTGAAATGTTTATACATTTGGGCCCTGATTTCAGTTTTGCATTCTGAGTATTCACAATTGCTGTTCTTCAACTTCCGTCTTTTTGTTAGCAAACATTGAACGTTTCTTTTTGTGAGCCTCTCAAGTGTAAGTTGACGTATGTACCTAGGTAACTACACAGGTTCCAGTGATAGGGCAGGAAATTTGACCTAACCAAAATAACAGGTAAATCTCTTTATGCACAGATGGTGCAAATTCTATACAGACCAAGTATAAAGTACCTGTTGCGCTGTGGCGCAACAAGAACAAAAAACACTTTGTGTATGGGCGCTTACATGCGTCATCCCATTAGATGGCAGAAAACAGTACGAAAGCAATTACATCGATCAATTAGTCCTCTGCAAAAGGTATATCTTAAAAATTCATGATATTTTGTCAGACATAAAGCCATCGTAAAAAATATGTAAATTATAGATACATAAACAAATTACGTAAGTCAGAAATACAAAAAGTGGGACCGAATTTAGAACCGGGAACTGGCAGCTTTTCATAACCGGAACCGGAACCGGTAAAGTGGAACCGGTCCCATCTCCAAATTCCAAACCAGTCGAACACTTTTCGAAAATTTATGTATACTGTTAAAGCTATGAACACTACTATTAAAACTGCAGTGACATGTGTAGAAAATTGTGTGGGGCATTGTCTAACTAAAAATTGCTGGACATTGAGCCAAAAAGAAGCACGCAATTTCACTACGAATTTCAAGCACTATCACAGTACAGCGAGTAGTCACAAAAAGCACGCCATTTGTGTTGTCTCAGGTTTCAGCAAGTTGTGGTCAGACGTTGGTGTTACACAACTACTAAAGCATAAGACAAGTAGTTGAAGTGATTATTTTCTTATTTTGCCGGCTGGACAGCTGTAAGCATGAATCGAACTGGCAGACAAGGATTTGTTTTTGTTTGTAGTTTCTTGCTTGTCACCGCCCTGTTGCTGAGTGTGGTAGCCATACAGGCTGCCTACAACGCGGATGAGAGCCAGCTTGCGCGTCGAAATTGGCGGCAGCAGCCATTTGTTAGGATCCGTGAAGCGGATGACAACCAGCTTGCCCGACGAGCATGGATACTAGGAATTGGACCCGTAAGCTTGTAATGAAAAACCCTCTATACTGGATGGCACATCAAGTTAGCAAATAATGCTGCTTGGGAATTCTTTGACTGCACAACTAACGAAACAATGAAACATTTTATCAACAACATTCATTGAATTCAAACAAATTTTAATGCAGTAAAAAGTTAGTTTGCTATATTGAACACGATCGTTTTGCAAATGCAAGTTTCAACACAGAAACCTATTTCACTCAGTCACTGCGCATCTCCGCGAAATAGGAAATTGTCAACAAGTGCAACGCTTATACAAGAATTGTGAAACACTCTAATGCTTGCCTGTTTTCTGGAATAGGCAGCTGAGGCGCTCGTCAAAATTGCCTACTTGTTTAACTTTCATTAAACAAGTATACAACCAATCAGAGGCGACCTGCTGTTCAAATAATCACACAAATTAGCACTCAAACGGCGATCTCAGCCAATGGAGCAATCACTGTCTGTTCATGCGCGTGGGTAATGGAGTACGTGCACAGCTGTTTGCCTCCAATAGGCCGTATACTTTTTCAACGAAACTCATACACATAGACTGAAAACGACGACAGCATCTTTCTGTCATAAACCACAGGCAAGCGGGAGAGTGTCTCACTTTCTACTATAAAAGTAAGACACTATTATGTACTCTTGATTTCAAACATATCAATAGAGTATCAGTACATTAATAGTACTGGCCATGTTTCCGGCCTGCTGCAACCCGGCCGGTTAGAAATACTGTCAGGCTCTGCCCAGCGCAGCCCGTTTATACTTGTCTGTCGGTGGCACGGTGTCAATTTTTTTATCAATTTTTTTCCCGAAAAATTACCCACACGGGTGCAAATTTCCCCTGGAAAAATTCCACAGGTGTAATTTTTCCGGGAAATTATATATTTGGTCGGTAATGAATTGCCATGCCTTCGAAAAAATGGGACCGGTTTCATGTTACCGGTTCCAACTATAGTGTACGGTTCTGATTCCATAAAATTACTAGTTTCCGTTTCAGCATTCTGTGCCACTTCTTTATATCTAATTTTTTAAGCTGTGATAACTTTCAAATAAAAAAAAATTAATACCAGAGGTGGGCAATATCGTACATAGATACCTGAGCCCAGAAGAAAAAACTTTTTTATTGGGGGTTTTAAAAAAAAATTTTTTTTTTTTTCAGAAGAGAGAGAAGAAAAACTTCAAGCCAACAGCAACCAGGCCAACCCCCCACCCCCAAAGAAGCGACAAACAAAAACGAAGAACAAAAAGAAAAAAAACAAAAAACCAAAAAACAACAAAAACAACAAAACAAAAACCAAACAAAAAAGCAAAAAGAACAAAAAAAAAAAGAAAAAAAAAAACACAACCAACAGAAACCACACCAAAAACCACCAAAACAACACACAACCCAAAACACACAAACACAAACAAAACAAAAAAAAAAAAAAACAACAAACACACACACACAAACCACCCCCAAACACACACCCAAAAAACAACAAACCCACACACACACACACCAACACCCAACACAAACACACACAATCCCCACAAACAACACACCACAACAAACCACCAAAAAACCAAACAACAAAAAAATAACCACACAAAAACACATCACAACACACAACACACCCCACCCACCCCAAAACACCCCACCACACCACACCCCCAAACAAAACACACCATAACAACCCACCCCAACCCACACACCACACCAACCACACCCACCACCAACACACCAACACACACACCAACACACAACAACAACACCCCCCCAACACCAAACAACCCCACAACACCCAACACACCCACCACAACACCACAACCACCCAAACACCACCCCACCACAAACACACACAAAAAAAACCACACACACACCCACACCCACCCACCACAAACCCCCACAAAAAACCCCACACCCAACAAACCCCCCCACACCCACACCCCCACCACAAACCCCCCCCACCAACACATGGCAATATCTCAAAAAACCTGAGCCCAATTTGCAAATTACCAGGGCCGTTGAAAATTCTGCGTTCAAATCACGCGTCTACTACCATTTCGTCCTAAAGTCTATGATGTTCAGCGACATTATATTCTAAAATGTGCACTGGGCCAGCAAACCAAATGTGATATCAGATTGGCCAGCTTGTGAAGTACAAATAATGTTTCGACGCACAATGTTTTCCACAAATAAGAAAAATCTAAGTTTGTTTTTCTTCAGATATGAAAATAAGCTTCTAAATTTTTCAAAACTTATTGTTATTGCTGTAACTACGTAACAGTTTAAGTACAGCGTTTAAACAAGTATTACACTACAGCCACTATAAATTTTTTCTCTAGTGCGTAAACTACAATATTTTATGCGCTTTTAGTCTGTGCAAAAAATCTAAACAAACAGATTTACAATTGCAAAGAAATTATCGGTTTTAAATAGGTTTTCAAAACGTCATTTTTTTCGATTTTGAGACTTCACTGTAAACTGTACGCTGCCATCATTTTACTGAAACTAGCCAAAAGTGATTGCCTTAACTTAGATTTTCAAATTATAGAAAAAAACAATTCTAACATTGCACTGAACGAGTTTTATTGAAAACTATGTAAAGACTAACAACTAAGGACAGTTAACTCATAACCTATCAATAATAACTCAATAACTCAAAGGCACGAATGCATTTTTTCAAAAGTCTCCGTTGAGCTCATTTGCACCTTAACTCATCGTTGAGCTCAATGGAGCCTTGACATTTTATATATAATGTTATAACGCGAACCACGAGGCTCTTGGAATTTAGGCTAAAGAAGGCGATTGCCGAAGGCAGAATTGACCGTGCGCCCGAGCCCAAGTGGAACGCGATATAACGGGTGAAAACCGAGGCAAACGCCCTAACTCGCTCAGAATCTGCCGTAACTAGGTCCGGGGCTCACACACGAATTCCCCAACAAATAGCCACAAAGCCCTCCAAGGGCTATTACGGTCAAAAAGCCCTAAGAAGCCCTAAAAAGGCAAATTTGTAGTTCAAAATTTCATTCAAAAGTGAAGTTTTATTTCACATAAAATCAACAAATAATTTATAACAGAGAAAATAACAAAAACCTAGCTTAAAACATCGATCTAGCTTAGGAAGACCTAGCCTAAACCGAAACAACACGCCACGTCTCAATACCTAACCCCTGTTCAAACGCGCCGGTGCCACCCCCCGTTTTGTCGTCCGTCGTGGTTAATGAGCCATACCACACTGAAGGAGAATCAATTTATATCTCCGCGGTAGTATCAAGTCTTGGCTAACTCTCCCGTTTCAATACCATTCAGGAAATATAAAACTAATTAAAATAATGATTTTAACTATAAATTTTAAATGCTATTATTAGCGTGAAAAATATATTTTATAAAATATGCATAAAAGTCTATTCACAAGACACGTCATCACTCAAAAACGTGTAAGCCTACAGTTTAGGTATGTAGATTGAATCGCTGGCAGCCTTTCTTGTGTCATAAAAACTATAGATCGCAGTGCAAAGCGCAAATTCACGCATGAATACTGTCAATTTGAAAAGTGCATAAAATGCGTGACGTGACTGGCTTGCACGCGTGAATAGACAAACTTATGCGCGTTTTAGACTAATTTTTAAAGTTCTCTCAATGCGGAAAAGTCTACCCCGAGTAGGCGGTAGCCCTACTGATACAACAATCGTTCTATAATAATAAAACTTTCTTGTAAAAGGCCGCCGTTGAGCTCAACGGAGCCGTTGAAATTGTATCTAATTTTATAAATAATTTCAATGGCGCCGCTGAGCTCAACGGAGCATTTTTAGTTTTTTTAAAATAGAAATTTTTCAACAGAGAACATTGAGAACGTTGAAATCTTTATAAAATTAGGCCCTGATTGATGTAATCATTTTTTTACTGTGTACAGTGTACTGATGAAGTATCTGAGCGCCCGAAAGTAGCACACACAGATTTTCTAACCTCTCTTCCAGTCCTAAAGCGCTATTTTTTTGTGTCTTAGTAACGTTATCCAACTAGGTACACCTCCATTGTCCCCGATAAATGCGATAACTACGCTATGTGTACCTCTTCCACCCCGTTATTTTACTTTCGGAAAATTTCTTGCGACTATCACAAAATAAATGGTACGATGTCATACATAAAAAGAGGCGTAAGTGCTATAGTACCTAGAACTTTTTATAATTTATAAAATAACTAAAAATAAATTTTATGAAATAATTGCATTTTTTGTAGTTTTAGACACAGCACTATTTTGCAAGCCTGTATTCTGTAACGAATAGCAGCATATTTCAGGTGCCAAAGCTGCCCTAACGAACAGGTTAACATGCAAAAATTTTCGTTTTAGCATTATTGATCGCAAAATACTAAAAAATAATGCATTTTTTATAAAATTGCAAAATACAAAATAAAGAGAAAAAGTAAAAATACGGACGAAAAGGGTTAATCAAGGTTTTTGGCCTTGACATTATTGAGGTAGCATTTAGCGACTAATTAGCAACTAACTGTTTTCAGCGACTATTTGGATGATAATTGAAAAAAACCTGTTTGGAATCATGAAGCTTTCATTTTATGTGCATATTGTTTAGAGTGCTCTCGTTTGCTATTTGCGCTAGTTTTTATATCGTCGACCAGGGCCCGATTTAGCAAAATGTTCGTCATTGAAAATCGAAAATTTTGAATTGATGGAAACATTTTTGATGACAAACATAACACTAATTATAACAAATGTTCGTCATCGAAAATGTTCGTCATCGAAGACTCGTCATCGAAAATTCATTTCAACATTTCAACAGAGCTCGAGACATCCGTTGAAATGTTCGCCGTTAAAATGATCCGTTGAAATGTTGCCGTTAAGGGGTTAGTGTCGCGAAAGCAGTCGATTTTGCGCGACTATAAAACTTTTTCAGTAAAAGATAGGTCATTGTTCTTTATATATTCTAAAAATATGTTTTAAGGCAAATATTTTTGTCAAGTTTCAGCAAAATTGATACAGCATACAGTTAGCAGTGATGTCGCAAAGTCGGAGAAATGACGTTTTGAAAACCTATTCACATTCGATAATTTCGTCACAATTAAAAAACATTTTGTTTAGATTCTTTACACAAAGTAAAAGCACATATGCTCTAGTTTATGCACACAAAATTTAGTGCAAATTGCTTGAGTGGTTGTGGAGTAAGGCCTGTTTGAACTGTGAAACTGTGCGTAACCTGTAAAGTACTTACAGAAAAAATGATAAATTGTGAAAAAATTAGACACTTATTTTGAAATCAAAAGAAAAACGAACCTTTATTTTTTCATTTTTCTTATTTGTGGCAAAAAATTGTGGGGCTAAACATTACATGTACTTCACAAGCTGGCCAATCTGATATCTGGCTTGATTTTTTGAACTTTTATGTCTCTATTGTGTGATGTCTGGCTCACAAATGGTGATTGGTTAAAAACGTTGATAGATATTGGTAGGCTAGTGTCTGGCAGTATTTATTTGACACCATATGGCATTTCACTAGTTTCTCAGTGAACGTACAATTTCATAGCAACAAGCAGCAGTTTCATGCAAATTTTTTTTCGTAATTTTCAGCTGTTAACAATCAGTACTTACACTAAGTTTGTCCCTGCCGCGTAAAATTGCCGAATACTTGATGGCAATTTTCAAAAATGTATCGAAATTTCAATTCGACGAATGCTCTCCCCTGCCCAGAGCTGCACATGGACACCAACATTTATTTGGTTATATGGGTTTTGCATTCCAAGATGTCAAAAATGAAATTTTGCGACGTAGATATGCATGTATCATTGGCAATCATTGACATCGATCACTCGATTTTTGGGTTAAATGCAGTTGGGGGGGAAATAGTGGACCTATTTTTTTGAGTAGAGCACCTTGGGGGAAGCATTTTTGCTTCAAAAACCCCTATTTCATTTTTTGGATTTTCTGAGATATGACCCCCCGAATCTGAACCCTCAGTGAGGGACGTTTTACAATTTTTTTCCGAAGCCCTTGATTTTTGCGTTCTAATTGTGTCTAAATGGTGTCAGATTACTGTTTACAATTTTTTAAAATCAAAACAAAGGCTCTTTGACCGTGTTCCAACCGAAAAATTGGCCGAATTCACCGGAAAAAATAATTTCGAAATGTCACTGAAAAATGACGGAAAAACGAAGGAAAAATTTGCTTCACATTTCCTCTCTATTTCCGTCAAATTTCCTCCAATAACAATTCTCACTTTCCGTCACAATTCAGACACATTTCCGCAACATTTCCGCAATATTTCCTTCATTTTTCCGTCACATTTCCTCCATTTAGTCCAACTTTCCGTCACTTCGGCTCATATTTTTCCTTCACTTTTCGGTCATATTTCCTTCACTTTTCAGTCATATTTCCTTCACTTTTCGGTCAAATTTCCTTCACTTTTTGGTCATATTTCTTTCACATTTCCTTCACTTTTCTGTCATATTTCTTTCACTTTTCGATCATATTTCATTTATATTTCCTTCACTTTTCGGTCATATTTCCTTCGGTCATGTTTCCGTTATGTATATTTTCTTTTACTTTTCAGTTATATTTCCTTTCACTTTCCTACATATTTGTGCTAGATTTAGTTGCTTTTCCATATTTTTTTACAAGTTTTTGCTTCAATTGACGTGTTTTTCGAATTCTTACTTTATGCCGCATTGTTACGAATACATTTCAGTCAAAGCAGAGGTCATTTTCCATGCTTTTTTAGCAAGATTTCCGCTGTTCATACTCACGTTATCATTAGCCTCGACAGTGGCGAGATTGATTGCAGCCCACTTAAAGTGGTAGTTTCATTTGTGAGGTTTTTGCAATTTCAGTGCAAACTTTGCACCCAAAGTACTCGGTTACGAATGATACCTGAACACAAAAATTTGGCTGCATTTTGCTGCATTCTACTAAAAAAATAGATCCACTATTCTCCCCCCTACTGCATTTAACCCCAAAATTTCCGGGCATGTCCCTCACTTTTTTTTAAAATTTCAACGGCGGCGGTCTATATAAGTATTTTTGTTTTTTTAAAAATACGCCAGAAATTGGAGGCTTCAGGTGACTGGCCAATTTTTCAAAAAGAATAGGGTTATATAATGTGTGTCGACTTGGTTCTAAAAATTTTTAAACATTATTTACACTTCATTTAAGTATCTTGGAACGGCAAAAATACGGGTTTCTGAAAATTTTGCGAAAACGAGCCTCACAAAAGGCTCAAACTTCGGGTTTAGCCACATAGTTTGGCTTCAAATTCAAACCTTGGCCTACATTCACTTCCAAAAGACACTGAAAATGCTATTTTCAAGATATCATACCTCGGAAAATCTAAATTTGTGGACCGGGATTTTATTACAAACAATGTGGGTAAAAGTAAAGTTAAAATTGAAAACAAGGTTAACGTCGACGGTTGAGGTTAAAAATTTGCACAGTACATTAACTTTAGCTGCGAAACAAGATAAAGCACTTTTCTCGTCCGAATATTAAGGGTAACCTGAGCTATCACATTGGCTTTAGTCATTGTTTGAGAATACGACTTAGCCTAACTTTAGCTGCAGGTAATTTTGAGAATACGGCCCATGAAGAAAAATTACATCGATGGTGCTGTCTCAGAAATGCAAAAAAACTAACTTGAAAAACAAAGTGCAATTTTTATTTCGACAGATTAAAAGACCGACAAGGCTCAACTTGGTCGGCAAATGTCACTAATGCACCTTAAATTGCATGCCATTCATTCCCTCGGCGGCAAAAGCCACCCAAAGTCAACTTCCCTTCTCTACAGCAGACCAAGTGGCGTTCCTTCTGCAAGGCTCATCACATGTTATGTAAACATATAAATTTCAAAATTACAAAACTTAAGCCTGACCCTCAGCTTATATAAGCTGAAATCCCAACCTCAAGCGTAAACTTGAAAACGTACACGCACACTCACATATGTTGAGTCTTGCATGAAAGAGAGCTCAATACAAATCCCCAACTAATCGCTTAGCTTAGCCCCAACCCCCCCCCCCACTAAGCCAAACACTAAACATAATGTGAATACAAAACCGAAACAATTGCGAAGCAGCTAAGCGAAGTGTACATATGTAAGTACAGTACATAAGTGTATGTGTACATCATGTATGTGAGTAACACTTAGGCCCGTAATCACATACTAAGTGCTGAAAAATAATAGAAAAGTTGCGGAAATTTGGCTGAAATTTGAAGGAAATATGAATGAAACAATAGTAAAAAATAACCGAAAAGTTGTAGAAATTTAGCGGAAATATGACGGAAAATTAAATGAAATATTGCTGAAAAATGACAGAAAAACTGCGGAAATTTAGCGGAAATGTGACCGAAATTAAGCCAAAATTAAACTGAAAATGTGTAGAAATAAAACCGAAAGTTGAAGGAAAAAACGCAAAAGTTTAGGCAAAATATGTACTAAAAACGCACAAAATGAGTATGACATTTAAAGGAATAAATATTTTAAAATTGGTTCAAATTGCATTTCCTCCAATTTTCCTTCAATTTTCGGTCACCTTTCGAAAAAAATTTTTCCTGTGATTCGCCAGAAACGTCCAATTTTTGACCAAATTCAATCTTGGCCTTAATTTAGGCTTGGGCTTAGGCTTAGGCTTAGGGCTTAGGCTTAGTATGGGGCTTAGGCTTAGGCTTAGTATTAGGCTTAGGCTTAGGTTCAGGCTTAGGCTTAGACTCAGGCGTAGACAATAAAAAATCGAAATTTTCAGAAAAAATCCTGCCAGCTTAGCCTAGAGAATTCTACCAACTAAGCCTAGACGATGCCTTAAAACATCATAACGCACTCAAAACTATCCAAAAACAAAGATTATAGCCAATTTTGGCTTCGAACTTTGGCCTACGTTCACGTCCAAAAACACTGAAAATGCAATTTTCAAGGGGTCATAGCTCAGAAAATTCAAATTTGTGGATAGGGGTTCTATTACAAAAAATGCTTCCCCCAAGGTGCTCTACTCCAAAAAATAGGTCCACTATCCCCCCCCCAACTGCACTTGATCCCGATTTTTTAGTATTACTTTATTCATTCGTTAATGATTTATTTCAGTAGTAATAATTGTTTCACAAAATTATTTAATTCCTTGTTGATTTTATGCCAGACGTCATGTCGCCCCTTCCTTGACTGAAATTTAAACCATAAATTTATGTTTTGGATTAGATACTGGAAATGTTTTGATAAAAAAATGACAACACCGCAATATATACCACATTGAAATTATGGCCAAGGGGGCATCTTCTAAATCTTACCTCATTTATTACTAAACATGAAAATTGCATTTACAGCAATATATACATAACCTATGTATACAATAATAAAATTGAAATTAATAAAATTATAGTTATTATTATATTATTAATAAAATTATATTATATTATATTAATTATAAAATTATATAAATTATATTATATATTATATATAATATATATTAATTATATATTATATAATTATTATTATATATTAATAAAATAAAATAATTATTAATAAAATTATTAAATTATAAATTAAAATTATATTAATAAAATTATATTATATATATTATATATTATAGCAGTATAAAGGCCTGCCGCCCCTGAGGCGGCGGCAGGAAAAAGTTCTCATTTTGCAGCCTTTGAGCAAAACTGCTTTGGCGACACTAACACCTTAAATGAATTTTTGATGACAAGCTCTTGTGCTTTAGAACACAATAACGTTCTAAAAAAATAATTTTCGATGACGAACATTTGTTAGTGTTATGATCGTCATCGAAATGTTTACATCAATCCAAAATTTTCGATGACGAACGTTTTTGATGACGAACCTTTCTGATGGCGAACATAAATTGGGTCCAAAACACAAAGCGAAATCTGAAAATCACATAAATTTTACTCTTCTATATTGAGGGATTGTATACGTAATAAAAGCACAAATATTTTCAATACAATCGTAAATGGCAAAAAAGCGTTGTAAATGAGAAATAGGGCCTTTGAGACTTACGGGCTGTAGTGTAGTTGTGAGGTATGTCTAACTAATGCAAAAAGTATGAATAGAGTGTTATTAACAGTCAAATTACGTCTAAGGAAACTTTCGTAAAACAAACAGTCACTACTATATTCACATCTCTTCAAATTGATGTGAGTGGTTTGGCTCATAGGTGGTTATGATTTTCTAACGAATTTTCTGCGACGGTTGGTTATCTGCGTCTAGGCTGCAACCAATCTTTTTGTGTCCCCCTTGTTTTCTGTATCTGCCCTATGTTAGTTTTGTGTTAATAAACGGTTTTCTACGCCACAACTGTGGTGACTGTGGTTTTTCTGTGTTATTAGGTTCGGTAGCGTATGTTTTAGGTTAGGCTTAGGCTTGAGGTAGTTTTGAGGCTTAGTGAACGACGTGGGCCCTACTTTCTGGTCAAAAAAGTCACACTTCAGTCTCCTGGGTAAGCTACCTGAAAACCACAAGATACCGAGCAAAAATGTGAAGTAATATAGGCCCCTTAGAGTACTTAAGGAGGTAGTGTTGCCAAAGCAGTTTTGCTCATAGGTTCAAAATGAAAGCTTCTTGCTTTGAAATTGTGCGTTCACTAAGAAACTAGTTCAATGCTGTATGGTGTCAAATAATTACTGCCAGATACTAGACAACTAAGGTGGAATCCCTAAAGGCAGTCTCCAAAAACTCAGTCCAGACTATGTCTAGCCCTTAGACTAACACTTTCAAGACGAACGTGTCAAAACACCATTTGGAAATCGTATGTAATACGTGTAGAATTTTTTGTCACGATGTTCTAAAAATACTAATCGGTTTGCATAAAAAATGTCAGTCTTAGGTTAGTCTTGGTTTTCCAATCAAAATTAAAACATGCTCTTCAGCTAGTCTAAGGCTAGTCTAATGCCTATTTCAGCATTTATTATAATTTTTTGAAGAATTAAAGCCTGATGAGTGTTGTCAAAAATCATGCGCATGTTTTCAAGCTTTTTTAGCCAATTTTAACAAGGTTTTGTGAAATGAGATAACCACAAAAAATTGCAAATTAAAGCTATCGGTAGTAACAGTTACGGTTTAGAATGCGTTAGCCTCCGTCTTATTGCTCAATATTGTACAGAAATGTTTGCTGCAAAATCGTCATTACTATACTAATAAATGCTTATTTACAAAGCTTGAAGGTATCGGCGTACACCTTAACAGCTTAAAAAAAGTTTTTATGAATGTAGAGACTATTAGAAACAATATTTCAGTGTAATTTTCAAGACTCAGCTAAGCCTACCTTTCCGAATACCGATTAACGTCAGTCTTGAGAGACTAGGTCTAGACCCAGTCTTGAGTTTGTCTTACATCTTTAGCGTGTGCAAAAATTACCTGATATCTTGTAACAAGAGTGCATAATAAGAAGAGTATGACACTCGTCCAATTCCTGGCAGGGGTCGGAATTACAACCTGCGACCATTAACTCCAAAAACAGGCCACGAATTGGACCATAGTACCACCCCCACAAACTGGACCCCGGTCCAAAACGTGGCAGGGGTACCCCCCCCCCCCAAATCAGACCCTAGTGGTCAAAACGTGGGGGGGGGTACCCCCCCCCACAAATTGGACCCCGGTCCAAATCTTTGGGGGGTCCCCCCCCCACAAATTGGACCCTAGTGGTCAAAACGTGGGGGGTACCCCCACAAATTGGACCCCGGTCCAAATCTTGGGGGGTACCCCCCCCCACAAATTGGACCCCGGTCCAAATCTTGGGGGGGGGTACCCCCCCCCACATTTTGGACCCCGGTCTGAAAATGGACCCTAGTGCCAAATCACCAAAATTTTGCTCAAAATGCAGTTTTCGGCCAATCTGTGCCCTGTTGGGGCTGCTCAGCCTCAACTTTTGGCTTGTGGGGTTGCCGACCCCTGCAAGGCCGGGTACAACCTATTGTATTCGTTTTTCTGGATGCTTTTGTTGATTATTTGAAACATCAAGGGTCGGTCCTTGTGAACTTGAAAAATTTTTGGTAATGGATTGGTCTGAAAACTTTTTTCTATGGGTGATTTAGGTCCCAAATTGCGGATCCGACAAGCGTTTTAGTTTGTGCCCGTCTGGACTTCCGTACTGCCTCACCTAGGGAGTTAAAATGGGCAAATTTTTCAACAATGCGGATTCTTTGTTTTCTGGGGTAATTTTACCTCCTGAAAACGAATTTGAGCTCCATTATTGTGTGTACGGCTCGCAAAAACCTGTGCGACCGCCTCCCTTCCAGAGACCCAAGGGGTCCAATTTTCTAATTCGAGATTTTGACGTCCCCAGGGGTAATTTGGGCATTTTGGGCATTTCGAAAATACATTTTTAAATTTTTTTTTAAATTTTAAAAAAATTTAAAATTTTAAAAAATTTGACTTTTTTTCAGATTTTTTTCTGGAATTGTAATTGTGTGGTTGTACTGTCTTAAAAAAGTTTTAAAATCTTCAAATTGGTACAAATCAAAAAATTTTAGGAAACATAAAAATTTTAAATATTTTTAAATTGCGTGATTTTGATGTTTTAGGATTATTTCGGCATTCCGGAAAGCAAATATTAGCGTTCCAGAAAAAAATCTGAAAAATGTCAAATTTTTTAAAATTTTAAATTTTTTTAAAATTTAAAAAAAAAATTTAAAAATGTATTTTCGAAATGCCCAAAATGCCCAAATTACCCCTGGGGACGTCAAAATCTCGAATTAGAAAATTGGACCCCTTGGGTCTCTGGAAGGGCGGCGGTCGCACAGGTTTTTGCGAGCCGTACACACAATAATGGAGCTCAAATTCGTTTTCAGGAGGTAAAATTACCCCAGAAAACAAAGAATCCGCATTGTTGAAAAATTTGCCCATTTTAACTCCCTAGGTAAGGCAGTACGGAAGTCCAGACGGGCACAAACTAAAACGCTTGTCGGATCCGCAATTTGGGACCTAAATCACCCATAGAAAAAAGTTTTCAGACCAATCCATTACCAAAAATTTTTCAAGTTCACAAGGACCGACCCTTGATGTTTCAAATAATCAACAAAAGCATCCAGAAAAACGAATACAATAGGTTGTACCCGGCCTTGCAGGGGTCGGCAACCCCACAAGCCAAAAGTTGAGGCTGAGCAGCCCCAACAGGGCACAGATTGGCCGAAAACTGCATTTTGAGCAAAATTTTGGTGATTTGGCACTAGGGTCCATTTTCAGACCGGGGTCCAAAATGTGGGGGGGGTACCCCCCCCCCAAGATTTGGACCAAGGTCCAATTTGTGGGGGGGGGGTACCCCCCCCAAGATTTGGACCGGGGTCCAATTTGTGGGGGGGGTACCCCCCCACGTTTTGACCACTAGGGTCTGATTTGTGGGGGGGGGGGTGCCCCACCGACCCCCCCCACGTTTTGGACCGGGTTCGTTTTTGTGGGGGGGGGGTACCCCTGCCACGTTTTGGACCGGGGTCCAGTTTGTGGGGGTGGTACTATGGTCCAATTCGTGGCCTGTTTTTGGAGTTAATGGTCGCAGGTTGTAATTCCGACCCCTGCCAGGAATTGGCCCAGTGTCATACTCTTCTTATTATGCACTCTTGCTTGTAACAATGGTCTTAGGCTAGTTTTGTTAAGGTGGTAGTGTCGCCAAAGCAGTTTTGCTCAAAGGCTGCAAAATGAGAACTTTTTGTTTTGAAATTGTACGCTCACTGAGAAACTAGTGAATTGCCATATGGTGTCAAATAAATACTGCCAGACACTAGACTACCAATATCTACCAATATTTTAAAGAATCAGCATTTGTGAGCCAGAAATCACACAATAGAGACATAAAAGTTCAAAAAATCAAGCCAGATATCAGATTGGCCAGCTTGTGAAGTATATGTAATGTTTTGACACACAATTTTTTGCCACAAATAAGAAAAATGAAAAATAAAGATTCGTTTTTCTTTTGATTTCAAAATAAGTGTCTAAATTCTTTGGAATTTATCATTATTGCTGTGAGTACTTTACAGGTTACGCACAGTTCACAGTTCAAACAGACATTACTCCACAACCACTCAGGCAAATTGTACTAAATTTTGTGTGCATAAACTAGAGTATATGTGCTTTTACTTTGTGTAAAGAATTTAAACAAAAAGTTCTTTAATTGCGACGAAATTATCGAATGTGAATAGGTTTTCAAAACGTCATTTTTCCGACTTTGCGACTTCACTGCTAACTGTGAGCTGCATCAATTTTTCTGAAACTTGGTAAAAATATTTGCCTTGAAATATATTTTTAGAATATATAAAGAACAATGACCTATCTTTCACTGAAAAAGTTTTATAGTCGTGCAAAATCGACTGCTTTCGCGACACTACCCCCTT
>JASANF010005568.1:0-36404 GCA_030248245.1 Trissonchulus sp. WLG1_4
ATAGGGTCTCATCGGGGTCAGCTAATAATATATTGAGCACAGTTTTCCCGTACCCGTTGAAAAAATGGCGGACAAACGTTTTAAAAATGACGTTTCAGGAGACTGAAGAAAAATTTTTGAAGGGGTTTATTAACACTGCCAATGCTCGTGGCTGCTGTGACATATACTAACCAAATTGCAGGTATAATAGATGCATAAGGGACTATGTACATGTAAATTATTGTGCAAAGTGGTTATTGTTATTTCGTGATATTGGCATGGAAAGTCAGAATTGAGGTAAAAAAACTTCAAAGTTACGGATCGCCAAGAACGACTAACAGAAATATGTCATATTTTAGCTGAAAATATTCCTAAAATAAATTGGGTTAGACCTTTTTTGAATGGCTTTTATGCAGGGGCGGTTCCAGGATTTCGAAAGGGGGGGGTGCAGCTTCGAAATTTTTTTAGTTCTTAATATGGTTTCGCATTGTTACGCTATCACTTTGAGTACATTGTGGCCTTAACGGTGACATTAATTGTACAATTAAGCACTAAGCAGTTGGCTGGTAGGGGTCTGGAGGCGGCAGCCCCCAGAGGCTGAAATTTTTAAATTTTCAAAAAGTTTACGTTACAAACCTAAATGTGTCGTGATATTTCAGTTTCGCATTATAGTCAGGGGGGGGGGGGAGAAAAACACGCATAGGGAACTATGCTCATAACCTTAGATACATTTGACGTTGAGCAATGATACATATATCAGCTTGTAGCTTGTGGTAAAAGCTATCGAGTGGTGCAGTAAAATCGAATATACCCCATATCAGTGGCGTAGCCAGGAAAAAATTTCGGGGGGGAGAATGACTTTTCGATTTTTTGAAATGTGCTAAAATGCACTTAATTGCAATTTTAACGCAAAAAACTAAACATATATATTAGCATATTTTGTTCAATAACAACACTAATTTTATGACCAGAGCGTAATCAAAAGTAAAATTGGATCTCAAAACACCGAAAATTACAAAACTGCTGGACCGACAAGGGTCCAGAAATTAGCAAATTTGAAAACTTTAGGAAGATTTCTGACATTTCGAGCCGCAAATTTACCAAAAATGTCATTTTTGCTGCGATAAAACAGCTAAAAGAATACATTAGACAGTGTATTAAGCAAATAAATAGTGTACAATGCACTCATATACACACGCACACGCTTTATTGAAACACAAAAGCAAGAAACATTGAGCCATAAGGTTGCAGGGGTCTGGGGGCAGCAGCCCCCAGAGGAAAAATTGGGAAATTTTTTTGGGAAAAAAAATTGGGAAAAAAATTGGGAAATTTTTTTGTTTTTAGACCAAATTTGGTCAATTGGAGACGTATCCGAAATTTTTTCCGGTCGGACCATAAAAACCAAAGGGGGGACCCTTGTGTAAAATTTCAGTCGGAAAAAATTTCAGGGGGGGAATTCCCCCCCCCCCTGGCTACGCCCCTGCCCCATACCCAGATCGAGCCAAACCGGTTTCCAACCGTGTTTTTTTTACCCCACATGTGGGCAAAAAAAACACGGTCGCGGATAAAAAGAACACGGATCATTTTTTGCGAGCGGATGGCTTTTCTATTATTTTTTCTGTCCAAATGTATTTATTTGTAACTTTGAAGCATTTTTAAACAGTTATAAACCTTCAGAATCCCAACGAGCATCAAGTTATATCCGACCTGATTCTAATGAGTCCAAACGGTTTAATCCCGTATTTTACCATTGTAAGTGGGCCTGATGACAAAAAAGTGGCAGAAAAATCATCCTACACTACTAAAAACCATTTCTGACACAAAAGGAATGTGTTTGATGCGTCTTGAAAAATTGACCTGAAATCCGGCATTTTTTTACCGGGGGGGGCCCCCTCACTTTTCGGAGCCCCCCCCCCACTTTTCGTCGCCCCCCCCACTTTTTTGTACCTCCCCCCCACTTTAGCTATTCCCTTAAAATGCAATGTCTGAGGGGACGTTTCCTCTATGAAAAATTTTCTGATACGTCTCCAGTTGACCAAATTCAGCCGGAAAATCCAAATTTTCTGCAATTTTTTTCTGGGGGCTGCCGGCCCCAGACCCCTGCGACTATGTGGGTTTCTCTTACATGACAGCACAGTGCATGAGTGTACATGGGTGCATTGTGTACAGTTTATTTGCTTTATATTCACCGTGTTGCGTGTCGTTCTAGAGGTTTTATCGGTGCAAAAATGACATTTTAGTGAGGGTGACGTTTATTAGGTTAGTGCCCCCCCCACTTTCCTACGCCCCCCCCCCCTTTTAAAACCCAAAAAAATGCCAGTGAAATACGTGTTAAACATAGGGATCAGGGACCAGGGGCCATATCTATTCAATGCAACCAGTCCAAGGGCTGATTTTTTATGTGGAATTATGAGGACACGAAAGTACTTCAAACACTAAGTTATGGCCCGCTCCCACTCTCATCAGTACAAATATCACCAATTTGAAGTGTGTTTTTTTACCCGTTTTGGGGGGAAATTAGGGGGGCAAAAAAACACACCCAAAATACATTGTTATTAGAAAACTGGCGGAAAGCAATGTATGCCAAAAGAAAGAGCACATAAAATAATGATACTATGCACAAAATGAAGCGTCAGTGTAAAAAGAGCTTCTGGTTATAACCTTAGCAACTTTTTAAAATGCTTACGGTTTTGACCATTTTTTGGGTGTTAACTTTGAGCTTGTGTGTCTGCCAGACATTCTGGGCTTCAGTAATGACTAATACAATAGAATTACAGCACATGATGTGTAATTTCTATTGCACTATTTCACAGCTCTGTAACCCGTGTTTTCGCTGAGTAATGAGCCGTGTTTTTTTTACCCCTCTTTTACCCCGTGTTTTTTTACCCCCCCCCCCCTGACTATATGTTGCGTTCCTTCGTAGTTTTTAACGTCTAAGTAGATCTAGGTAAATCAGCAATTACACGCAATACCACTAGTGTTGGGATTTTTTTCGAGACGTACCCAAACCCGAACCCGAACCCGAACCATTCGTACCCGAACCACCCGAACCCGAACTTTGGCCAAATGAAGTGCTTGATATTACACACTTACTATATTTGAATATATAATGTCAAAAAAGTGTGGAGCAATAGAGTCAACAGCCTTTAGTGCAAGGAATAAATCTTTTAATACTTAACGTTGAATAAAGTGATTAGTCAGCAAAAAACCGACAAAGTTTCAAGCCGAATCGATTCATATTCAACTTTCACCGCTTTGTTTCGATTTTTTGAAAAATAAAACATGTAGGAGCATTGCATTGGGTTGTCTATGTACTTGTCTTCAAAAAGTTGAAATTTGCGCAAAAAAATTTTCCCTCAATAGCTTCAATAGATAAGGTTCATGAAACTTTATAAATTGCATCAGCGTTCAGAGATGCACGGGAGCAATCGGTGAGGTGAGGGGGTGCGCGACGCTAGGCGGAGAGGGGGGTGGGTAGCCCTGCTTTTGTGTGATATCCGGCGACAGTCGAAAAAATTTTGCACTTTTTCTATTTTTAAATTCATTTTTCGGGCACTTTTGACTGCAGCGCGAAAATTTTTGCGATTTTTCAAATTTTTACTCAATTTTGGTACACTTTTTCGGCAATCAAAGGTGAGGGCGTTGAGGGGGGGGCGCCAGGTGTCTGAGGAGAGGGTGATCCCCATGAGGTAACGTAGGTAACCCCCGGACTTGACGTCCGGCTGATCCAGCCTTTGGGGTTCGGTGCTTATCTCCGTTTAGCTTATCTAAGCCTGTTACCTTCTGACATGCATGTGGTATATACCCATTTACCGACCCCGTGAGGATAGACTGCTGGGTCGGCAGGAAAACATCTAACCTTAATCTCTTCCTCAAGGGGATTTCGTTAACCTTGTGGGTGGGATTCGAACTGCCAACTTTTGAATTAACAGTTATTAGTTATTATTAACAGTTCAGTTTTTGAAATAACAGCCCAAACCAACAGGCTAAGAGGCAACGTAGATTAGTTATGAGTTTATCAGAATTCCCTTGCAGACGTTACGTTGCTAATACTGACAGATATCTAGTGTCGACCTTGCGCTGGTTTAGGTTCTGGCCTTTTGATTTTTATTATTTACTATGTACATAATTGACCACTAACACAAATTGTTCCAAAAAGGCGAACTTTTCCGCCTGTGCCAGGTGTGGTGCAGAGATTATACAGTTTTGAGTTGAATAAAGTGACAAATGAAATGGATACATAAATGGTTTGTATCATATGCAATCCAGCTTGGGTTAATGTGCTCAAACTACAAGCGATTGATACTCGCTGTCACAGATGCGCGATTGAGACGAAACACCAAAACTTTTCTGCATGTCCGCTGCATTTTAGTAACAATTTCTTTATATGTCTATGTCATATTGCCATTTTCGAAAGTTGGCGCTCAAAATTAATAGAAATAGAGATGAATAGAGTTCAGGCCTAGGGCTGATTTAGATTCAAACCTCAGCTTGAGTTCCAACAATTTGCGAACACACCACACACGCTCACTAACTCGTGTGCAGCCTTGCTGCGAGGACAGCAGCAAAGAAATTTAGGTACCCGAACCACTTTTTGTCTCCCCGAACTGACTTGTACCCGAACCCGAACCCAAACCCGAACCCGAACTGAAAAAATGACCCGAACCGTACCCGAACCCGAACCCGAACTTTCGTCCCAACACTAATTACCACTAAGCCACAAGGTTGCAGGGGCCTGGGGCGACAGTCCCCGGAAAGAAAGAGGGGACCCTTGTGTAGAAATTTATTGGGAAAAAACTTCGTGGGGGCTTTTTGGCTACGCCCTTGGACTACACCATGGAGGAGAGACCAGCCCTAAGGCACATGCAGCATCGACATGCGCTTCAGAAACTCCAGGTACTTTCCCGTAGACTTGTGGCATCCATTTAGCGACGCCGTTTGATAAATTGCTCAAGTGGTGGGCTACTGTACTGAAACACGTGTATTGTAAACATGTCACTTTAGTCTCCTCTTGTTCAAACAGATACTGTGAAAGTAAAACCTAGTGGGTTGGGATTTGGACTAACTACAAACAAACCTTCGGATTACATATGTAGTCTGCAAGACCTAAAGGTAAAGCAACACAAGAAGTCATCAGAGTTGACGCGTGAATAAATAAAGTCTATCATAAACACTGCTAATCCTCAAATTGATGAGAAAGTCATTGCAAAATATATAAAGCAGGGGTCTGGGGGCGGAAGCCCCCAGAAGCTAGCGAATTTTTGGTTTTTGGGAAAATTTTGTTGCATTGCGGCCGGCACTTTAAGACATTTAGCTGCTGCCCCCCCCCCCTTTCGACCAAAAGGGGGGGTGCAGAGTGCACACCCCCTGCACCCCCCCCCCTGGAACCGCCCCTGCTTTTATGAGTAGTGTAAGAGCCACAAAAATTTGCATACAATTTTGTAAGTCCTCAAAAAATACACAAAAAATCCAGTTTTTTAGCTATAAATTAGCCGTAAAAGTTTGAATCAATGTCAAAATTAGCTGAAATATTGCTATTTAGATTCGCAATGTCCGTGCCAAGTTTGATTATGTTCGATCAAGTAACTTTTGAATTATTGCAAAAACTTCAAAAACGTAACTACCACCTTAAGCCAATTCCAAAAAAGCTCCAGCTTCTTGGGACTGCCGCCCCCAGGCCCAGACCCCTGCAATCGCTACGATTTTAGGACGTGTTACTGTCAACTTTTTCAATGCAAATTCACCGTCAAATTTCTAAAAAGCTAAACCCTCTGCAGACTGTCGCGCTTATTAGTTTGCTAGATTGCGTGCGCGTCTCACGCCCCGCCTTTCCACAGGAAAACTTTTTCCAGAAAGAAGCCAGAAAAAACCCAAAAAAACCCCAGAAAAAACCCAGAAAAAACCCAGAAAAAACCTAGAAAAAACCAGAAAAACCCCAGAAAAAACCTAGAAAAAACCTAGGAAAAACAGAGAAAAAACCCAGAAAATACCCAGAAAAAACCTAGAAAATATCCAGAAAATACCCAGAAAAAAACCTAGAAAAAACCCAGAAAAAACCCAGAAAATATAAAATCCCGGCTTTTCGTATTCATAAAACCAAGCTCGGCTTTTTATCCAGGCTTTTTGGTATTCATAAAAGCTGGGATAAAAAGCCGAGCTTCTGGTATTCATAAAAATCAAGCTCGGATTATAATCCCGGCTTCCACGTATATTTTATTGATTTTGTCATTAAGAAGAAAAAGCTCGGATAAAAAGCTCGGCTTGGTCAAGCCTGGATTGAGAAAAAAGCTCGGATAAAAATCCAAGCTTGTGCGCAAGCCAGGCTTTTTATCCTGGCTTTTTCAAGCCAGACTTACGGATAAAAAGCCGAGCTTTTTATCTCGACTTTTATGAATACCGGCCCTGGGTTTTTTCTGGGAAAAGTTTTCTTGTGGGTCGACACCCAAGGTGCCCCCCCCCTTGGAAATTCCTGGATCCGCGCCTGCACAAGCACCATTTGTAATTGTAACCTGTTTTGTGGGCGCAAAGTTAACATATAAATCATAAAAGCCTTGTAAATGCAATTAAGTACCACGTAAGCACGTTTAGAACGATCAGTCCAATGGGTTCGTGAAGCAAAAATGCTTCCTCCAAGATGCTCTACTCAAAAAATGGGTTCACTATACCCCCGAGGAAGACAGAAGAGAGGATAGACGAAACATTACACAGACGAAACATTACACAATAATCCAAGTCAACAGTGGCGTATCCAGGATTTCGCAAAGGGGGGGGGCTGCGACCGGGGGGGGTGCGGAGCAACTGTGAGCCACAGCCGATCAAAGGAGGTCTGCCGGGGACGGCAACCCTCGGACCTTTTTGTAATTGTAACCATCGATAAACTACAATAGTGAATCTGCAGCAAGCACTTAACTTTGCAGGGGTCTGGGGGCGGCAGCCCCCAGAAGTTGAAGCTTTTTTGAGATTTCAACCATCGAAATTGCATTGAAAATTGCACTTTTTACATGAAATAAAGAAATGTAGTGGATCTACAGCTAGCATTTAGCAATGCGGGGGTCTGGGAGCGGCAGCCCCCAGAAGTTTCAACTTTTTTGAGGTTTTAACCATCGACATTGCAATGAAAACTACACTTTTTGAAGTTTTAGCTTTTTTGAGGTTTTAACCATCTACATTGCACTGACAACTGCATTTTTGACATAAAATAAACAAAAATATATAATTTTAAAATATTAAACATTATTATTTAAGCTCATGGATCAAAAAATAGGCCCAAGGGCCTATGACCTACGTTATATATAGTCGGGCGGGGAACAAAAGTCACGTCCATTTGGCGTAAAAGCCCGTTGTGTACAGCTGCGTACATAAGAGTTGGAGTGAATCTTTTTGTGCTATGGGCCAGCGTAGGCTATTTTATGGCTGCGTTCGAAAATTGGGGTTTTGCGATGATTTATCGTTGCAATATGCTTTTGCCAGGTGGCTTTTTCTGATCCGTCGTCAAGAACGACCGTTTCTGATGTTTTTTTTTTTTATACCGCCCTCATAGCTGCCGTGTCGCTCGGAAACGACTCAAGCTGTCCTCAGCCTGAGAAGGCCAAGAGGATTACCCGTGGCTTGCCAGCAGGCGTTGCTTCTTTACAAAATTATGTGTATATGTGTATGTTCGCCTGGCTGTGAGGGGCCACCAAGTAATCCGAGGTTCACGCGGGAGGAGCAGGAGGCCTGGTTTTACTGGCGGTCCCGTGTCGCCTACCCCAGTCACAAGATTCCGATGTCCCATTATACTAGGACAGGTTACATTCCTATTGTTAGCCCCCTTTTTATGTCTCTGATTAGGCTTGGCTGATTGTTGCATGAGTGTGAGCTTGGGCTATCTTGTGACTGGGGCTCTCCTCGCAAGCCTTTTGGCCTTGGCGCAAGCAACTGAACTCAGGGGAATCCCAAACGTTTTGTGTTTGTGTAGCATTCTTTTATATAATAAAGCATTCAAAACTTACTCGAAAATCACGAGTGTCTTCTTTTGTCGTAGTCTCAGTACTCACCGTTTGTTTAGTTCTTAGGGACGTGCCAGATAAATTTCTGTTATAACCGAATCAAGTTTGAGCTAAGCATAAGCTCTCAGAATGTGTCAATTATTTTATCAATAATATTACTTATACTAGTCTACTATAAGTAATTCTTTAAACTGTTAGTGGCGGCCATCAGCTCATTGAAGGTCCTCTGTGGTTAATGAAAATTTCAGTTGAAAATGATTAATGCAGTTAGGACAGCAAATTAATAGAAGGGAAGTGAAGTTTAAGTAAGAATCTTTGCAGTGGAGCAGTTTTTTTTTCACACAAGAAAACTTTATCTAGTACATATGCAGAACTTATATACATTTTATCACGTAGACGTAAACGCGGAAGAGACTTTGGACATGTAAAAGACAATAATATCTAGAAGTTACTTTCTAGGCATGTGAAAGCAGAAGTGACACAAAGTTTAAATTTTTGTGATTTATCTTAGTCTATGAGGACGGTAGAGTGAAAGAGTGTGAGACATATAAATTGTAAATTCATACACATTTAAAAGTACATACATATTATACAAATAAATAAAACATGAGTGTGGTGATTTACACGTAAAATTAAAAAATCTTAAACAGTTTATTTATGTATTATGGGTTTATGAAAAAGTCTTTTGAAATGTTAACAGTCAACAATACAGCTTAGAAATACGATTAAAGTGCATGAAGCACAAGAAAACGAATATAGGTTACAAAGAATTGAGGACCCCCAATTTAACAGGGAGACCCGCATATATGCTTGTGCTATTCAGCCAAGTATATATGCTTCTTGTAGGAACCGCCTTTCTCCCCCCGTTTCTGATGTGTGTTGCAATTTTAGGGTTGAAAATTGACACACGAGACGCGGATACACTTTCCGTTAGCAGATCATTATTCAAAGTTCCAAATGGTCGACTGTGGCTAATTTTATTATACAGAAACTATAAATTGGCCGAAAATTGCTAATATGTGTCGTTTTTAGCGTTAAAATAGCAATTAAATGCATTTTTAACGTTTTAAAACAAAGAAACCTCATCCCCCCTCCCCGAAATTTTTTGTGGCTACGCCACTGCAGATTGGTGTAATAATGCTTCAAAAAATAAAATTAATAAAAATTGAAAAAATCGTAAAAAATATCATGTATGCAAAAAAATACAAACAAAAAAATACAAACATGTATGCAGCAAAGCAAAAAATAGTATACTTTGTATTTAATTTTGTATTTTTTACCCTATCTAACTATACAAACATGTGAGACATTAATCAATTAGCACAGAATATGATAATAGACCTGGCATATATATAGGCATGCACAAAGAAAAAAGGTATCTGAGCCGAAAAAACATCAACAGAATGGAAAAAACTTAGAGATTTTTTTAATTTTGAAGGTAGAATTTGTCAATTGTGGAGGTATCAGAAACACTTGTCAGCTTTTGAAGTTTCGGAAAGGAGGGGGCTGCGACCCTCTAAGGGGGGGGGGGCTCAAATCGCTAAGGGGGGGGGGCTGCCGGGCACCCAACCCCCCCCCCCCCCCTAAATACGCCACTGCAAGTCAAAACTGAATAGCACGCAATGTCATTGACAAGCTTGCCTTTCACACAGTGAAAATACATTGACTATTAACTGCACTCATGCGGAATCCCTGGAGTATTCACAGACATTATCAAATGCTGTTTTCAATTTTGTGAAAATTATTGAAATCAAATGGAGTCGAATTTATTATGGGCCGTATGTTCATGCTGTCTAAAATAGCATGCTATTTAGCACATGCTAAGTCTAAATAGCACATACTACTTTCTAACTAGCATTGCTAAAATCTAAGTAGATAATGCCCATGTTCACGTTTAGACTATGCTAAATAGCTCGTGCTAGATACTAACTTTTTGTAGACTGCTCCATACCAGTCCATTTAGCTTAGGCTTGTTTAGATTTTTACGTTTTTTGCTATTTTTCATTTTTCGGGTTAAGGTGGTAGTAACGAATGTGCAGTGTTTTTCAACAGGCTAGTATTCAGTGAGTAATTAATTTTGCCGCCATTTATTTATATCGTTGGAAAGCGCTACTTTTCTTTTACTTTTATATGAAGTTTTATTGCACAACTGTTAAGATAGTTTGCATGGCACATGTTAAAAGTGGACCAATATGGTTTTTTTGAGCACTTTCAATTCTGGCCACTTTTCGAATAGTTTAAACAACAAAAACATGCGAAAAATGGCACAAATAATTAAAAGCAAATTATCTAGACCCAAAATGCACGATTTTTTGATTTGGCAATTATTAAATGAAATATAAGCTTTCAAAGTATAAAGTGTCTATTCACACGAAACTTTCAGGTTCTATATCTACGCAAAAATATAAGCAATTTTAAAAAATTTTCATTTTGGGTCTAGAAAACATGTAAAAGTTTATTTATGTTCAATTTTGTGCTTATGCGTTGCGCATGCGCTTGGTAAATTGACCAAAACTGTTAAATTTCATTCTCCTGTTGTGCAGTTAGGCTTGTTGGCTTGGCTTGTTCCTAAAAACTTTTCACATGATCCCGCTAACTTCATTTGCTATCATGTGTATATTAACCAATTTTTTGCATACCTTATTTTTAAAAAATTACAGTTTGAATTAACTATATTATCTCAAAAATTTAAAAAAACTGTACATTCGGGGCCTCGGGGGCGCTCCGGGAATCAAGGTATTGGGCCATAATTTTTTTCACCTAACGAATTCGGACCTGTGTCAAGAAACAAAGTTACTCAGAATGATGTGGGCTTTCATTTGATACCAATATCAAGATATTTGGAAAAATGTCAAACTTTATAGTTTTTACTGGCAAACTGCCAAATCGGTAATCATTGAGCAAAAATTTATAAAAAATTCATCAATTCACATCATTAGACACATGATAGATGACGGCAATGTTTAAAACGTTGAAAATTAAAGGTTAAAAATTAAGGTGAAGGTAAAATCGTATTTTCAAACAATGACTAAAGCCAAAGTGATAGCTGAGGTTATCTTTAATATTCGGGCAAGAAAAGTGGTTTTTCTTGTTTTTCACCTAAAGTTAATGTATTGTGCAAATTTTTAACCTCAATGGTTTATGTTAACCATTTTTTTAATTTTAACTTTAGCTTTACCCACAGAATTAACTTTACCTTCACCTTACCTGTGGGTAAAGTTAGCCTAACTTTACCTGCAGGTAATATTGAGAATACGGCCCCCTGTGGGTAAGGTTAAACTGTGGGTAAGGTTAAAGTTTAACTGTACCTGTCGGTAAGGTTAAAGTTAAAAATTAAACTGAGGGTACGGTCAAAGTTTAACTTTACCTGTGGGTAAGGTTAAAGTCAAAAGTTAAACTGCGGGTAAGGTTAAAGTTTAACTTTATCTGTGGGTAAGGTTGAAGTTAAAAGTTAAACTGCGGGTAAGTTTAAAGTTGAAGTCAAACTGCGGGTGAGTTTAAAGTTCAAGTTAAACTGCGGGGAAGGTTAAAGTTCAAGTTAAACTGCGGGTAAGGTTAAAGTTTAACTTTACCTCTGGGTAAGGTTAAAGTTTAACTTTACCTGTGGGTAAGGTTGAAGCTTAACTTTACCTGTGGGTAAGGTTAAAGTCAAAAGTTAAACTGCGGGTAAGGTTAAGGTTTAACTTTACCTGTGGGTAAAGTTGAAGTTAAAAGTTAAACTGCGGGTAAGTTTAAAGTTGAAGTCAAACTGCGGGTGAGGTCAAAGTTCAAGTTAAACTGCGGGGAAGGTTAAAGTTCAAGTTAAACTGCGGGTAAGGTTAAAGTTTAACTTTACTTCTGGGTAAGGTTAAAGTTTAACTTTACCTGTGGGTAAGGTTGAAGCTTAACTTTACCTGTGGGTAAGGTTAATGTTTAACTTTACCTGTGGGTAAGGGTAAAGTTAAAAGTTAAACTGCGGGTAAGGTTAAAGTTAGAGTTTAACTGAGGGTAAGGTTAAAATTAAACTGTTGGTAAGGTTAAAGGTTAACTTTACCTGTGGGTAAGGTTAAAGTTAAACTGTGGGTAAGGTTAAAGTTTCACTTTACCCTTATCCACAGGTAAAGTTAAACTTTAACCTTACCCGCAGTTTCACTTTTAACTTTAACCTTACCCACAGGGACCGTATTCTCAAAATTACCTGCAGGTAAAGTTAGGCTAACTTTACCCGCAGGGAAGGTGAAGGTAAAATCGTATTCTCAAAATTTTACCTAAGGGTAAATTTAAAGTTTATCTGTGGGTAAAGTTAAAGTTTAACTTTACCTGTGGGTAAGGTTAAAGTTAAACTGCGGGTAACGTTAAATTTTAACTTTACCTGGGGCCGTATTCTCAAAATTACCTGCAGGTAAAGTTAGGCTAACTTTACCCACAGGTAAGGTAAAGGTAAAGTTAAAATTGAAAACAAGGTTAACATAAACCGTTGAGGTTAAAAATTTGCACAATACATTAACTTTAGGTGAAAAAGAAGAAAAACCACTTTTCTTGCCCGAATATTAAAGATAACCTCAGCTATCACGTTGGCTTTAGTCACTGTTTGAAAATACGATTTTACCTTCACCTTACCTGTGGGTAAAGTTAGCCTAACTTTACCTGTAGGTAATATTGAGAATACGGCCCCCTGTGGGTAAAGTAAGGTTAACGTTAAAGTTAAACTGTGGGTAAGGTTGAAGTTTAACTTTACCTGTGGGTAAGGTTAAAGTTAAAAGTTAAACTGCGGGTAATTTTAAAGTTGAAGTTAAACTGCGTGTGAGGTTAAAGTTCCAGTTAAACTGCGGGTGAGATTAAAGTTCAAGTTAAACTGCGGGAAAGGTTAAATAAAGTTCAAGTTTAATTGTGGGTAAGGACTGTTAAAGTTTACTTGAACTGAGGCTGAAGGAAAAGTTTAAATGTAGTTATGGGTGAGGTTGAGCTTTATCGCATCTTTTTCCGCATTTTTGTTTTTTTGAAACTAGGCATTTGTGTGTTTTCCAGTAATTGTCCCAGATTTTTATATGCTTGTCGGTTTGTATTGCTTTTTTGCAATCATGGGTGCACCGGGGGAGGGGGAGGTTAGAACAAGATCAAAATACCGCCCTCCATAGCCGAATTTAGTTGTCCCACACATAAAACGGGTATCATCTAGTTGCTTTTTTGCAAGTCAAATTTTCACGTTTTCCTCCTTTACGAACTTTTGCCTCAACCTAGAAATTTTCCACAATTGAAATTGTACACAACGGCTTTTTCCCATTGTATTCCCCACATTATACACAATTGCTCCCCTTTGGTTTTTATTACCTGACCCGAAATTATTCCCGATATATATACGTCCCCAACGAACCAAATTTGGCCAAAAAATAAAAAAAATTTACTGAAGGTTGTCACCCCAGGCCCCTGCTAGCGGCGAATCTGTAACTTACTTTTCTTCCTTTTTGCCTTTAGCGACAGTAAATGCATGCGTGTATATTCTGCCACCCCCCTCCCCGAAATGCTTTATAAAAAAATCTATAAATAAATAAAGGTAGAACACCAGCGATGGGTAGGCTAATGAAAACGGCTGGGCACATGTATGGCCAGGCCGGGAACAAATTTCTAATACGTCTCCAACTGATCAAATGCGTCTTCTAAATTACAATTTTCAGCAATTTTTTCTTGCAATTCTAAATTTTTTGCAATCGGCTTTGGTTAGATACAGTTGATGTTATTTTTTACTAACACTTTTAACTTAACTTTTAACTTGCACTTTTAACTTATTAACTTTAACTTTACCCGCCGTTCAATTTTTAACTTTAAATCCACAGTTAAACTTCAACTTTAACCTCACCCACAGTTAAACTTTAACCTTACCCGCAGTTTAACTTTTAAGGGGGCGCTCCGGGAATCAGGATTTGGGCCGTATTTTTTAAAAACAGCCAAAATGACCTATCATTCTTGAAGGAAAGTTGCCCAAAATACTATTTCTGATGTTTTAACGTGCATATCTTCACATCAAAAAATTTGGAAAAAATTTGATAATTTACTGATTTTATTCGACTTTTACACAAATTCAGCAAGTAAGCCAGTGCATCAACGCTTTTTGAGGTTTTGCAAACAGACGTTACGTGAATTTTATTAGTCGTAATGCAAAATTAAAACAATTTTATTGCGTTCTGTGCAAAAAAATTAATTGCACAAGAAACCATTTTCAGAAGCAGCAGACTCAAATATAGGCTGTGTGAATACAAAACCAATTTTTCGGCATTCGATTATAAAATGCTGGTAAGATATTTTTCTACGAAATTTTGCACAATTATAGCCTTAGGCTCTGCGCTGTTGAACAATTTTTTAGTTTTTTTAAATAAAGCTTAGAAATGTTTTTATATGAATTTTATTGCTCAGAGTTCGACTTCGAAAACACATAATGACATTTTTCATCCAAATCCGACATAAATGTTAAAAACCAAAATAATGTTCAACTAGAGAAGCACATACAAGCTACATTTTGGTATATAAAATTTTGCTCTGGGAGTCACGTGACATGATCACGTGATTTGAAATTTTGCCTCCAGTGCTCTTTTGTGCCATACTACATATATGTATAGTAAAGTTTGACATTTGCCAATTTTTTTGCCAATTTTCGATGTAACCCCCGATTCCCGGAGCGCCCCCTTAACTTTAACTTTTCCCACAGTTAAACTTAAACCGTACCCCAGTTCAACTTTTAACTTTAATCTCACAAACAGGCAGGGGCGTAGCCAGGATTTTAAAAAGGGGGGGTTGCACTTTGTCCACTTTTTTGCCCACTCAGTGAAAGCACTTTTGAAGTTAAAGTGAAGTTTTTAGTGATTTTAGTACTTATATACGCGCGCTTTGTAAACGCACGACCACTGAGCCATTCGTTACAGGGGTCTGGGACGGCAGTCGGCAGCCCCAGAAAAAATTGAAGATTTTTTAAAAGATAAAATTTTCAGGCCGAATTGGGCCCACTGGATACGTATCAGAAAGGAATATTTAAACAAATATGGGAACGTCCGACGTCACATCAGACAGTGTGTTACACAAGTAAATGCAGCATACTCTACTCTTGTCGCTTTGATTAGATATAATAACTAAGAATAGTAAACCACAAAACTGCAGGGGTCTGGGGGCGGCAGCCCCCAGGAAAAATTTTAGAAAATTTTTAATTTGTAGGCCAAATTTGGTCAATTTGAGACGTATCAGAAATTTTTTCCGTACGACCGTACGTGTATAAATGCAAGATACTAAACCCCAAAGTAGCAGGGGTCTGGACTCTGGGGGCGGCAGCCTCCAGAAAAAAATTGGCGATTTTTCCAATTTTTAGACCGAATTTGGTCAACTGGAGACGTATCACAAACTTTTTCAAAAATTAAAACAAAGGATAGTAACGTCACAACAGACAGTGTGTTGCACAAGTAAATGTAGCATAATGTACTTGTGTATACACTATACAAGCATAGGCTTTGACGAAAGATAATAACAAATAATAGTAAGCCACAGAGTCGCAGGGGTCTGGGGGGGGGCAGCCCCCTAAAAAAATTGGTAGAAATTTTTGATTTTCAGGCCAAATTTGGTCAATTGGAGACGTATCAGACATTTTTTTAGGCCCGTCGATAAAAACCAAAGGGGAACCAAAGGGACGAACGTCTAAGGACAGCCCTTGTCACCCAACTTGAAATAACTATAACTTTGTAATTACTTGGCCGATTGTGATAATTTTACATTCATCGTGTTCAAGGAGTCAGAGTTGTTATGTGAGCGTTATCGTTTCTACTAAATGTTCGTATTTTTGCTGAAAAAATAGCTGTCTTTTTACACAAAATTTTTGACAAAGCGGATTTCTTGGCAAAATTGACACTATTTCGAACTTTTAACTTAGTTAGATGAAAAAAGCATCAAAAATTGACCCATGAGCACTAACAAACCTGAAAAACACGGTGTATACAGGAAAAAATTGAAGAAAAACCATGGGTGACAAGGGCTCTCCTTCAGTAGCGTACCCAGGATTTCGCGAAGGGGGGGGCTGAACTGATGGTCGACGACCGACCGGGGGGGGTGGTGGAACGTACACGCAGTCCGCGGCAATCTGCGGAAGGTTTAGCTTTTTAGAATTTTTAAACTAATTGCATTGATATTGAAATGTCTGATGTCTTACAATCATAGTGATTGCAGGGGTCTGGGGGCGGCATCCCCCAAAAGCTGGAGCTTTTTTAGAATTTTGAAATAAAATTTGCATTAAAAAAGCAATTCTAAGCAACACTGGTCGTAAAATCAGAGCGGTTGCAGGGGTCTGGGGGCGGCAGCCCCCAGAAGCTGGAGCTTTTTTAGAATTTTGAAATAAAATTTGCATTGAAAAAGCAATTTTAAGCAACACCGGTAGTAAAATCAGAGTGGTTACAGGGGTGTGGGGGCGGCAGCCCCCAGAAGCTGGAGCTGTTTTAGAATTTTGAAATAAAATTTCCATTGAAAAAGCAATTCTAAGCAACACTGGTCGTAAAATCGTACAAACTTGATTGACTTGACTAGTAACTTGTCGCGCAGTTTGCAGAGGTCTGGGGGCGGCTGCCTCCAGGAAAAAATTGAGAATTTCTCAATTTTTTATTTTTAGGCAAATTTAGTGAATTGGAGACGTATCATAAAATTTTTTTGGAAGATCCATAAAAGCTAAATGGGGAAGACATCCTTGTTTGAAAATTTGTCTGAACATTGAATAAACCCAGCGAGATGACACCGCAAAGCGAAGTAAAGTCAGCGCGGTGGTTCCGGAGGCAAGCGGCCTCCGGAAAATTTTTTTCGATTTGAGGGCCACAGGAAAACCAGTCCTCTGAATTGTATCTGAAATTTCTGTAAACCAAATGTTTGTTCAGATAAATTTAAGATATCTGAATATTATCTGAAAACTCTGTTAAAAATTTTCAGATAAAATTCACAAAAATTTCACAAGCTCCGCCTACAAGCACTCATTTTCACAGAAAATTTATATCTGTAAACTTTATCTGAAACTTCTCTGAACAGTTTCACAGAAAATTCAGATACAGTCTTCATGTAGTCTTTAGGGTCGTTCGCCACTAGGCCGAATCGCCGCTAGGCCGAATCGCCACTAGGCCGAATCTTCGCCACTAGGCCGAATCACCGTTAGGCCGAATCGCCACTAGGCCGAATCACCGCTAAGCCGAATCACCACCAGTCCAAAAAAACGAAATGTCTTCCGCAAAATGTACAAACCGCAACAAGCCAACAGTTGTCCCAAAATCTATATAGTTGAATATTCAAACACAAAGTTTACAACTTAAACAGTAAACGAATACTAAGCCGTAAATACCAAAATTATCAAAAAATATTATAATAAATAAACTTAAAGGAGAAACGATCCAAGTAGAACTAATGTAAACAAATTCATCGTCTTTTTGGCTACCAGTTTGGCTTGTAAATATGGCGGACATGCTCGATTTCTTTCTGGTTAGGTTATGCATGTGTGATTGTGCCTGAGCATTTCAAGAGCACTAAAATTTTGGCTCAGGGTAGTATTTAGGCTTAGGCACAGTCATATGGTTATTTTCAAACGTAGGTTTGGCTAGGGTTTGGTTGAGTTTTAATTTTGTAATTCTGGAATTCTGTTTATGTGAAGTCCCTACATATATACGCTTGTGTATATTATTTTATCATCTAGACGTGTCCCACTCTTTAATTTCCCTTTTTCTGGTTATGTATATAATGCTATTTCGTTTCTGTTTCAGGCAATTTTAATGAATAATTTATTGCTGCAAGCAGCTGTCATGACTGAACCTGATTCGGCATTTATTTGATTGCCGCGTGTTTTTCAGTCTGATTTCAGCTAATCTACCTGATTGCAACTACATATTTCTGGACTTATATATTTTTATTATTCGTCTTATTCCATTCAACTATTTACTATATTATTATCTAATGTAATTAGCTAATCTATTGTATTTATTTTCAGTCATTCTAATCAAGTGTGTTCATATCATATGCATGTTTCACTTTCGTAGTTTCGTTTTTTTTATAATTCTTTCAGTTTCATTTCATATCATACCATGTTTAACAACAACTCTTCAATCATACCATGTTCAATTTTCATTTATTTAACGGAAGATAGGTAGAGTGAGTAAAACACAACAACATAAAAGTCACAGCTAAAGATTTGAAGCTCAACATTTTGACTAAGCATGACGACCAGAAGTATGCAAATCCAATAATACACAACAGTTAAGAACACAACTTTAGAAATAATCGTGGTCGTTCATAACTTGATTCAAATTCCCATTGTTATCTGCAACTACTTCATCATTATGCACAATGTTATTGTCAACTTGAACTTCCTGCAGGGGCTCGACTGGAGCGGCAATTTCTAAGTTTTCAGCAAACGCGTGAGCAATACCGCGTAGATATTTCAGCCGATCAGCGTCATTGATATAATGTTGCCACAGAGTGTTTATTCTGCGATTAATTCGTTCATATTTCAAGTTACGGCGTACAATATTTAGACCCATGTTAATTTGCTGAATGTTTAACTGAGTTTCAGCCTCGAGTTCTTTCACCACGCGCAAAAATTCAAAAATGTTAGGATGAGGCTTGCCCACTGCGCGCTTTAGTTTGTAGTGCCAGCCCTCCACGTTATTGTTTGTACGAGGTCGCCGCTCGTGTACATTCCACATTTGGATCGGGATGGCTCCGTTTTCCAGCTACTGGTTGCGAAAATATGCATAGTAGTTATGCAGTTCAGGGAAAAGATCCATGGCAGATTGGTAGAGCTGGTCGAAAGCTCCAGGTACCTCGACAGGTGGAAGAAAAGCCAATGCAATGGTGCTGCGCACAAATTGGCGGAATTCAGCATTGTCGCGATACATTACTCGGTAACCACTGACGGAAATCCATCGTAAATTTGCTTGTGTAAAATGAAAAAAACAACCAACATGAGGAATTCCTGGAAATTCAGTACGCAGACATGAGATCAAACCAGATTCAAAGTCGGATAGAAACGACTGAGGCTGAAAATTGAGATTTCTTTGTAAAGCAGCATCACGGAGAAGTCGAAACAAAGCAGTGTTACACATATCTACTTTTCGCCGGTAGTAAACAATAAGCAATGGCCAAAAATTTTCCGTGAAGACTGACATGCATAGTAAATAGCTGCATGAAGATGAGTGGAACTGCCTCAAAAGTGCCATCCAAATTTATTCCAATATTAGGTTGGCACAGCCGTGTAAAGGAGTCATTTGAGAATAGCACCAGAATTCTTCCTTCCTGAGTCATTTCATCGATTAAAACCCAGTCTTCCCCTGCCAAGGTTTCACGCCATTCGTTTTCAAGCACCAAGTCATTAGACGTGGCAGGTAGTACAGGTATGCTGCTACGTCTTGCCCGGTACAGTGAAGACATTTTACTGCGACTGGGCAGCAAGTTAGCTGCTGCATCAGCATCCATGTTCGCTGCTACTTGCCGGTAAATCGCTGTGCAAGGAGTTAACTCTTGACTTGCCCGATCCTTCATTACATTGGTCGCCAATCGAACCTGTAAAGCAAACACACAACTATAGTGCCTTTTTTATTAAGGTTTTCATGCATGCATCCCAGCGGAAAACGCTAAACACACACACACAAATATATATTGTAGAGTTACATAAATATCATTATCTTAGTTTCTTAAACTAGTTGGAATCAAAATATGTAAAATAAAAATTATTCTTTTAGGCTTAACTGAATTAAATTAACTAAATCAACACGTACCTGTAAGCTATTATAGTCCGCGTTGTGGTTATGCTGCTTCGTCTGATTTAGCACCTCAGTTCCAACTGCGATTGTTGCTCGACCAGGGCAATTCTTCAGCACACATCTCCAGTAAGTGCTCTGTGCCGTCTGTTTGTCTCGGCTATATGTGAAACCATTGTGTACAGCAAGCTGCTTTCTCCGGTGAGATCTAACGAACTCAGCCATTTGTAAATAGCACTGACACGTTTCATCAGATCTAAACATTTAAAAAAACTGCAGGTAACTGTTACTAACTATTCTATTCAGTTACCAAAAAATTTATATGGGCAAATAGGACAAGACAGTTAACTTGAAATTTGTCGACTAATTTTTATAAAGTTTTCTGTACCGATTTAAAACTTAAGGTAGCGCTCAGCAACAAAACTCATGTTTGGCGCTCAGCTCATGCAATAAATGGCAATACCACTTTAATTGTATATCAAAGAGACATCAAAAAAACCTATTTACAATACAGTTAAGCACTTTAATATGAATTTGTCAAATTTTATGACCATGTCGAATTTTCTATTCACACTAATTTTGTTTTTGACCTAGCTCAACGAAACTTCAACCGATTTTGATAATATTGGTATCAATAGAAAGATCTCTCAAAAATCTAGACGTGATTGATCTTCGATTTTTCATTTTCATTTTTGATTTTGCAAAAAATCGATTTTTCAAAAATCAGTCATGTTTGAGCGACTACAAAAAGTGCTGCGGGCCGAAATTTGAAAATCGAAAAACTTTCACGTCTGCATTTATATTTTTTCTTTCATTGTGCAAATTTTCATCTCAATCGCAAACGGCAGCTGGGACCCAGGTCCAAAAAAGTAGTCGATTTCGCTACGCAAAAATGTAAGGTTTGCCCACACGTTTCACTTTTCAAAAAATTAGACCTTTCCTAGGACTGCACATTTCCGTTGAAAAACTTACAAAAAGCCATACTCAATTTTTTAAGAAATTAAATCAAAAATTTGACATTTTCGAAGATTTATCAGCTTTGTAGGTTTTTCATTTTGGATTTGCTATTTTCACGGCTAATTAACTCAGCAAAACTTCAACGTATTCTTAAGTTTAATACATCAATTTAATGCTAAGAAACTGCATATTTCAATGATATGAGTAATCATTTTATATGGAAACAAAAATTTATTTGCTACGGCTACAAAATTGTCCACAAAATTTAAAAAAAATTTATTATAACAATATTTGCACATCAAATGAAAGCTATTTTCATTTTGAACAACTTTCCTTCAAGACATTGGCCCGTATTTACATACTAAGTGTTATTCACAAACAAACGCTAAGCGTTTGCTAAGCGCTAAGCGCTTAAGTATGTTTAGCATGTTAAAAGGTCAAGTTTGTGAATAACACTTAGCGCTTATAAGCGCTAACACTAAGTGTAAACACTAAGTTTAAGCGTTACACTTGGGCCCGAATTCACATACTAAGAGTTATTCACATACTAACGCTAAGCGTTTGCTAAGTGTTAGCGCTTAATTTGTACTAAACTGTTATTCACAAAATAAACGCTTAAAAATTAGTGTTATACTAAGGCCCGTATTCACATACTAAGTGTAACGCTTAAAGTTAGTGTTTACACTAAGTGTTAGCGCTTATAAGCGCTAAGTGTTATTCACATACTTAGTGTTTATTTAAGCGCTTAGCAAACACTAACGCTTAACTTAGCGTTTCAATTTTGTATTCACATACTTAAAATTTAGTGTTTGGCTTAGAATTAAGCGCTTAAGTTTAGGGACCTCGGGAGCTCCCTAAGCGCTAAGCGCTTAGTTAGTGGATGGTGTGGGGTAGGGGTGGGGAGAGTGGGGGAGGTTTTTGGCCGCCATGGGAAGGAAGGGCATGCAATTTATTATATATTAGTAACATTTTCCGACCAATTCGATCCATTTTGCTCGTTTAATCGCCAAAAATAAAAAATGCACTTTGTTGTCCAAATTCGTTTTTTTACATTTTTGAGTAGAGCATCTTAATCAAAGTAATTTTTCTTCAAGAACTTCTATTTGAAAATTTATATTTTTCATGATATGCCCCCTGAAACATGCAGAGCTGATTTTGCATTTTTCAGGAATCCACCTGCTGAAAACATTTTTTACAAATGTCTAGTTCGAAAAAAATATATATTATTAATAAGAAATAGTAATTTAAATAAATCTATAATTGGATTTATAAATACCAAATGGAAATGCGGATAAATAACGAATTCCGGATCCACATCAAGCAGGGAGCGCACTTCAAGCCAAAGCCAAAACTAAGCACAAAAGTTGCTAAACGCTAAGTTTAGTATAACACTAATTTTTAAGCGTTTATTTTGTGAATAACAGTTTAGTACAAATTAAGCGCTAACACTTAGCAAACGCTTAGCGTTAGTATGTGAATAACTCTTAGTATGTGAATTCGGGCCTTTTTTAATAATAAATCAGTGGCGCACTGAAGCCAAACTAACAGCATACTAACAAAGTTCAGCCATAATTTTAATTTTGACTGTCAAGTTGACTGTACTTTATAATTTTTGTACCTTTTTAATACACCTTTTTGTAATTTTGCACTGTATTTTTGTTTTTTTGTTTTATTGCACTGTTTCTATTGCACATGAATTTACATACTAGTAGACACGCACACTCACACGTGTTGAGCCTTGCAGGAAGGAGAGCTTTGTTACAAGTAGACGGTGCATCCTTTGTTCGTCTCTTTCCTGCCTGGCGCATCATATAAAACAAGCAGCAATTTTATGCAAAATTTATTGAGTTCTGACCCATAGCCACAGCACGACCAGCTATTCTGCAGTCCGTACAGTGCGAATCGTAGTCAGTGGTCTAAATTAGTTGGAAGAAGTTGCTTCTAGGGAAGTTTAACCTGTCGCTCACACCAATTTTTAACTACTCAGGAAAGGTATTCTGGCATTACTGGAGAACTATTGTTGAATTTATGCCTTTTCATTTAGGTATGCGACTGTAATGAAATTCCTTGTTAAGTAAAAACTTTATGCATAGTTAATTACTTTTAATTTATCGTTCGTTTATTACTATTAAGAGCTATGTACCAGAATAATAATTGCTGCAAAAATAAAATTCTGTTTTTTAAAAAAAGGAGATAGAAGCGGTACGCTGCAACAAAACTTGATCAGTACCCTTGTCTCAAGCAAGAAGCACATTCTTATGTGGGCGTCCAAGTCGTCGATGCGCATAGGGGGAATACGGGGTATGGAGATGCAGGCAAGAACCCTTTCTAAACCCCCACACCCCTTTCTTATAGTCAAAAATTTGAACCAAATTGAGTACAATATTCAATAATCGCAAACATTTACCGGCTGGGACCAAAAAGCGCCCCGAAAATTAGTTAAGAATTGACCATAACTTTTCCAGCGGTTGCTGATTGCTGACGTGCATTTCTTAAACACGTTCAAGCCTGCATAAACAACCCACACCCTGTATTTTGTGGTTTAGTCCCTATCATGCGTGTTACAGGAGCAAAGAGGCCCCAGTCAGGAGGGTGTTCCAAATTTTTCGCAATTTTAGAGGTGACTTGTCCTAACGTTTCGAGGGCTTGAAATGACAACAAAAAAATGTTCAATTTTTGCCTAATTTTTTGGAAAAATAGGATATAAGTGTTTCGCGTTGTGCTCAGATTTAAAGCATTTTACAGCAATCTTGAGGCAATTTTTGAGTTTTCTGGCACTTTTTTTAGCATCACGAGGGGGCTCGTTCTGATGGGTCAAATTTAAGGGGTATCCCGGAATCTCAAATCTGAAAGGAACTTGCTCCATGTAGACCCCATGTACATCTGTGCCCCCGACCACATGGTTTTACTTTACGGCCAAACCAGGAACTTTGCTCTTTTTAGGAGTTTCCTTAAAAAAAGTCTAATTAATTTTTTCAACCCCTTCTTTAACACAAATAATATCGGTAATAAAAATTGTTTCATGTTTACTCTTTTGAAAAACAACATAAAAAACATCGCACCTACAGTAACCCAAAATAGGCTAGCTACAACAAAAGAAGCTAGCTGGCTGGCCGTCTGGGCCAGCTCACACACCAAAACACGATCACACATAATGGTAAGTTTACACACAGACACACACACAATTTGTCCAAGGGAATACACGTAAGACGTGTAATTCGCTAGGACAAATCAAATGTAAGGTCCTGTCGCTACTGTGGTAGCGACAGGAAAAATATAGCCGAAAATGCTAATTCGAGCATAGGCTTCGTCTTTGGCTGAATTTAGGCTCAGGCTTAGGCTTAGGCTTAGAATTAGGCTTAGGCCCGTATTCACATACTAAGGCCTGTATTCACATACTAAGTCTTATTCACAAACGCTAAGCGTTTGCTAAGCGCTAAGCGCTTAAGTATGTTTAGCATGGTAGAAGTTCAAGTTTGTGAATAACACCTAGCGCTTATAAGCGCTAACACTAAGTGTAAACACTAAGTTTAAGCGTTACACTTAGGCCCGTATTCACATACTAAGAGTTATTCACATACTAACGCTAAGCGTTTGCTAAGTGTTAGCGCTTAATTTGTACTAAACTGTTATTCACAAAATAAACGCTTAAAAATTAGTGTTATATTAAAGGCCGATTCACACGGTGCGTTTTTGCCGCTGCGATTTAGACGCAAAACGCAAGCCGCAGGGTGTCGCAAGTAAAACGCACCGTCTGAACAAATTTTGCGGCCGCAGTGCGTCTCGCATGCCTGTTTCCTGCGTCTTTACTGTTTCAAGAAAAAAGACAAATTTCTCCGCGAAATTTGTTTATGCCAACAAGTCCGCGGCATCAAAACGCAATGAAATCGCAGGTTGAATAGCAGTCTGGCGTTTGAAACGCTGCGGCAAAATCAAGACGCAAGCATTCCGCACTGAAAACGCTGCGTCCGTTCAGACATTGCGTTTTGCGTGCGGCAAGCTGCGTTTTGCCGCGGCGGCAAAAAACGCTGCGGCAGAATCGCAGGAAAATCGCAGCGTGTGAATCGGCCTTAAACTTAGCGTTTAGCAACTTTTGTGCTTAGTTTTGGCTTTGGCTTGAAGTGCGCTCCCTGCTTGATGTGGATCCGGAATTCGTTATTTATCCGCATTTCCATTTGGTATTTATAAATCCGATTATAGATTTATTTAAATTACTATTTCTTATTAATAATATATATTTTCTCGAACTAGACATTTGTAAAAAATGTTTTCAGCAGGTGGATTCCTGAAAAATGCAAAATCAGCTCTGCATGTTTCAGGGGGCATATCATGAAAAATATAAATTTTCAAATAGAAGTTCTTGAAGAAAAATTACTTTGATTAAGATGCTCTACTCAAAAATGTAAAAAAACGAATTTGGACAACAAAGTGCATTTTTTATTTTTGGCGATTAAACGAGCAAAATGGATTAAATTGGTCGGAAAATGTCACTAATATATCCTAAATTGCATGCCCTTTCTTCCCATGGCGGCCAAAAACCTCCCCCACTCTCCCTATCCCTTCCCCACACCATCCCCTAACTAAGCGCTTAATTCTAAGCCAAACACTAAATTTTAAGTATGTGAATACAAAATTGATACGCTAAGTTAAGCGTTAGTGTTTGCTAAGCGCTTAAATAAACACTAAGTATGTGAATAACACTTAGCGCTTATAAGCGCTAACACTTAGTGTAAACACTAACTTTAAGCGTTAGTGTTAGTATGTGAATACGGGCCTTAGTATATGAATACGGGCCATTATGGTCAAAAATGTCGCTGAAAAAAATTAAACGCCAAAGTCGGTTCCCCTGAGCGCCACCTTTCACCTTAAGCCTAAGCCTGAGCAGAAACCCTCGTGCTGTGTTTCCTGTAAGGTTATGCACATAAACAAACTATAAACTAAGCCTATGCCTAACGTAACTTTTGTCTATGTCTATTGCTAATCTAAGCCTAAGGCTGAGTCTAAATCTAAACTTAAGCCATAATTTAATAATAACTTAAGCCCCACACACATGTACTGCAAAGCCTTACGAGATTAAGATCCAAACCAAAAAACCGCATTCCGAACCAAACGTATCAAAAATTTTATTGCGCTGCTGTATTTATTAATTTCTTGAAGCTTCTGCACAAATTTTCGGACTAACGGTGATTCGGCTTAGCGGTGATTCGGCCTAGTGGCGATTTGGCCTAACGGTGGCCCGAATTCACATACTAAGAGTTATTCACATACTAACGCTAAGCGTTTGCTAAGTGTTAGCGCTTAATTTGTCCCCCCAGCCACTAAACTGTTATTCACAAAATAAACGCTTAAAAATTAGTGTTATACTAAACTTAGCGTTTAGCAACTTTTGTGCTTAGTTTTGGCTTTGGCTTGAAGTGCGCTCCCTGCTTGATGTGGGCCCGTATTCACATACTAACACTAACGCTTAAAGTTAGTGTTTACACTAAGTGTTAGCGCTTATAAGCGCTAAGTGTTATTCACATACTTAGTGTTTATTTAAGCGCTTAGCAAACACTAACGCTTAACTTAGCGTATCAATTTTGTATTCACATACTTAAAAACTTAGTGTTTGGCTTAGAATTAAGCGCTTAAGTTTAGGGACCTCGGGGAGCTCCCTAAGCGCTAAGCGCTTAGTTAGTGGATGGTGTGGGGTAGGGGTGGGGAGAGTGGGGGAGGTTTTTGGCCGCCATGGGAAGGAAGGGGCAATTTATTATATATTAGTAACATTTTCCGACCAATTCGATGCCATTTTTCTCGTTTAATCGCCAAAAATAAAAAATGCACTTTGTTGTCCAAATTCGTTTTTTTACATTTTTCTAGAATAGCACTTTAATCAAAGTAATTTTTCTTCAAGAACTTCTATTTGAAAATTTATATTTTTCATGATATGCCCCCTGAAACATGCAGAGCTGATTTTGCATTTTTCAGGAATCCACCTGCTGAAAACATTTTTTACAATTGTCTAGTTCAGAAAAATATATATTATTAATAAGAAATAGTAATTTAAATAAATCTATAATTGGATTTATAAATACCAAATGGAAATGCGGATAAATAACGAATTCCGGATCCACATCAAGCAGGGAGCGCACTTCAAGCCAAAGCCAAAACTAAGCACAAAAGTTGCTAAACGCTAAGTTTAGTATAACACTAATTTTTAAGCGTTTATTTTGTGAATAACAGTTTAGTACAAATTAAGCGCTAACACTTAGCAAACGCTTAGCGTTAGTATGTGAATAACTCTTAGTATGTGAATTCGGGCCTTTTTTAATAATAAATCAGTGGCGCACTGAAGCCAAACTAACAGCATACTAACAAAGTTCAGCCATAATTTTAATTTTGACTGTCAAGTTGACTGTACTTTATAATTTTTGTACCTTTTTAATACACCTTTTTGTAATTTTGCACTGTATTTTTGTTTTTTTGTTTTATTGCACTGTTTCTATTGCACATGAATTTACATACTAGTAGACACGCACATTCACACGTGTTGAGCCTTGCAGGAAGGAGAGCTTTGTTACAAGTAGACGGTGCATCCTTTGTTCGTCTCTTTCCTGCCTGGCGCATCATATAAAACAAGCAGCAATTTTATGCAAAATTTATTCAGTTCTGACCCATAGCCACAGCACGACCAGCTATTCTGCAGTCCGTACAGTGCGAATCGTAGTCAGTGGTCTAAATTAGTTGGAAGAAGTTGCTTCTAAGGAAGTTTAACCTGTCGCTCACACCAATTTTTAACTACTCAGGAAAGGTATTCTGGCATTACTGGAGAACTATTGTTGAATTTATGCCTTTTCATTTAGGTATGCGACTGTAATGAAATTCCTTGTTAAGTAAAAACTTTATGCATAGTTAATTACTTTTAATTTATCGTTCGTTTATTACTATTCAGAGCTATGTACCCGGAATAATAATTGCTGCAAAAATAAAATTCTGTTTTTTTAAAAAAAGGAGATAGAAGCGGTACGCTGCAACAAAACTTGATCAGTACCCTTGTCTCAAGCAAGAAGCACATTCTTATGTGGGCGTCCAAGTCGTCGATGCGCATAGGGAATACGGGGTATGGAGATACAGGCAAGAACCCTTTCTAAACCCCCACACCCCTTTCTTATAGTCAAAAATTTGAACCAAATTGAGTACAATATTCAATAATCGCAAACATTTACCGGCTGGGACCAAAAAGCGCCCCGAAAATTAGTTAAGAATCGACCATAACTTTTCCAGCGGTTGCTGATTGCTGACGTGCATTTCTTAAACACGTTCAAGCCTGCATAAACAACCCACACCCTGTATTTTGTGGTTTAGTCCCTATCATGCGTGTTACAGGAGCAAAGAGGCCCCGGTCAGGAGGGTGTTCCAAATTTTTCGCAATTTTAGAGGTGACTTGTCCTAACGTTTCGAGGGCTTGAAATGACAACAAAAAAATGTTCAATTTTTGCCTAATTTTTTGGAAAAATAGGATATAAGTGTTTCGCGTTGTGCTCAGATTTAAAGCATTTTACAGCAATCTTGAGGCAATTTTTGAGTTTTCTGGCACTTTTTTTAGCATCACGAGGGGGCTCGTTCTGATGGGTCAAATTTCAGGGGGTATCCCGGAATCTCAAATCTGAAGGGAACTTGCTCCATGTAGACCCCATGTACATCTGTGCCCCCGACCACATGGTTTTACTTTACGGCCAAACCAGGAACTTTGCTCTTTTTAGGAGTTTCCTTAAAAAAAGTCTAATTAATTTTTTCAACCCCTTCTTTAACACAAATAATATCGGTAATAAAAATTGTTTCATGTTTACTCTTTTGAAAAACAACATAAAAAACATCGCACCTACAGTAACCCAAAATAGGCTAGCTACAACAAAAGAAGCTAGCTGGCTGGCCGTCTGGGCCAGCTCACACACAAAACACGATCACACATAATGGTAAGTTTACACACAGACACACACACAATTTGTCCAAGGGAATACACGTAAGACGTGTAATTGCTAGGACAAATCAAATGTAAGGTCCTGTCGCTACTGTGGTAGCGACAGGAAAATATAGCCGAAAATGCTAATTCGAGCATAGGCTTCGTCTTTGGCTGAATTTAGGCTCAGGCTTAGGCTTAGGCTTAGAATTAGGCTTAGGCCCGTATTCACATACTAAGGCCTGTATTCACATACTAAGTCTTATTCACAAACGCTAAGCGTTTGCTAAGCGCTAAGCGCTTAAGTATGTTTAGCATGGTAGAAGTTCAAGTTTGTGAATAACACCTAGCGCTTATAAGCGCTAACACTAAGTGTAAACACTAAGTTTAAGCGTTACACTTAGGCCCGTATTCACATACTAAGAGTTATTCACATACTAACGCTAAGCGTTTGCTAAGTGTTAGCGCTTAATTTGTACTAAACTGTTATTCACAAAATAAACGCTTAAAAATTAGTGTTATATTAAAGGCCGATTCACACGGTGCGTTTTTGCCGCTGCGATTTAGACGCAAAACGCAAGCCGCAGGGTGTCGCAAGTAAAACGCACCGTCTGAACAAATTTTGCGGCCGCAGTGCGTCTCGCATGCCTGTTTCCTGCGTCTTTACTGTTTCAAGAAAAAGACAAATTTCTCCGCGAAATTTGTTTATGCCAACAAGTCCGCGGCATCAAAACGCAATGAAATCGCAGGTTGAATAGCAGTCTGGCGTTTGAAACGCTGCGGCAAAATCAAGACGCAAGCATTCCGCACTGAAAACGCTGCGTCCGTTCAGACATTGCGTTTTGCGTGCGGCAAGCTGCGTTTTGCCGCGGCGGCAAAAACGCTGCGGCAGAATCGCAGGAAAATCGCAGCGTGTGAATCGGCCTTAAACTTAGCGTTTAGCAACTTTTGTGCTTAGTTTTGGCTTTGGCTTGAAGTGCGCTCCCTGCTTGATGTGGATCCGGAATTCGTTATTTATCCGCATTTCCATTTGGTATTTATAAATCCGATTATAGATTTATTTAAATTACTATTTCTTATTAATAATATATATTTTTCTCGAACTAGACATTTGTAAAAAATGTTTTCAGCAGGTGGATTCCTGAAAAATGCAAAATCAGCTCTGCATGTTTCAGGGGGCATATCATGAAAAATATAAATTTTCAAATAGAAGTTCTTGAAGAAAAATTACTTCGATTAAGATGCTCTACTCAAAAATGTAAAAAATCGAATTTGGACAACAAAGTGCATTTTTTATTTTTGGCGATTAAACGAGCAAAATGGATCAAATTGGTCGGAAAATGTCACTAATATATCCTAAATTGCATGCCCTTTCTTCCCATGGCGGCCAAAAACCTCCCCCACTCTCCCTATCCCTTCCCCACACCATCCCCTAACTAAGCGCTTAATTCTAAGCCAAACACTAAATTTTAAGTATGTGAATACAAAATTGATACGCTAAGTTAAGCGTTAGTGTTTGCTAAGCGCTTAAATAAACACTAAGTATGTGAATAACACTTAGCGCTTATAAGCGCTAACACTTAGTGTAAACACTAACTTTAAGCGTTAGTGTTAGTATGTGAATACGGGCCTTAGTATATGAATACGGGCCATTATGGTCAAAAATGTCGCTGAAAAAAATTAAACGCCAAAGTCGGTTCCCCTGAGCGCCACCTTTCACCTTAAGCCTAAGCCTGAGCAGAAACCCTCGTGCTGTGTTTCCTGTAAGGTTATGCACATAAACAAACTATAAACTAAGCCTATGCCTAACGTAACTTTTGTCTATGTCTATTGCTAATCTAAGCCTAAGGCTGAGTCTAAATCTAAACTTAAGCCATAATTTAATAATAACTTAAGCCCCACACACACGTACACATGTACTGCAAAGCCTTACGAGATTAAGATCCAAACCAAAAAACCGCATTCCGAACCAAACGTATCAAAAATTTTATTGCGCTGCTGTATTTATTAATTTCTTGAAGCTTCTGCACAAATTTTCGGACTAACGGTGATTCGGCTTAGCGGTGATTCGGCCTAGTGGCGATTTGGCCTAACGGTGGCCCGAATTCACATACTAAGAGTTATTCACATACTAACGCTAAGCGTTTGCTAAGTGTTAGCGCTTAATTTGTACTAAACTGTTATTCACAAAATAAACGCTTAAAAATTAGTGTTATACTAAACTTAGCGTTTAGCAACTTTTGTGCTTAGTTTTGGCTTTGGCTTGAAGTGCGCTCCCTGCTTGATGTGGGCCCGTATTCACATACTAACACTAACGCTTAAAGTTAGTGTTTACACTAAGTGTTAGCGCTTATAAGCGCTAAGTGTTATTCACATACTTAGTGTTTATTTAAGCGCTTAGCAAACACTAACGCTTAACTTAGCGTATCAATTTTGTATTCACATACTTAAAATTTAGTGTTTGGCTTAGAATTAAGCGCTTAAGTTTAGGGACCTCGGGAGCTCCCTAAGCGCTAAGCGCTTAGTTAGTGGATGGTGTGGGGTAGGGGTGGGGAGAGTGGGGGAGGTTTTTGGCCGCCATGGGAAGGAAGGGCATGCAATTTATTATATATTAGTAACATTTTCCGACCAATTCGATCCATTTTGCTCGTTTAATCGCCAAAAATAAAAAATGCACTTTGTTGTCCAAATTCGTTTTTTTACATTTTTGAGTAGAGCATCTTAATCAAAGTAATTTTTCTTCAAGAACTTCTATTTGAAAATTTATATTTTTCATGATATGCCCCCTGAAACATGCAGAGCTGATTTTGCATTTTTCAGGAATCCACCTGCTGAAAACATTTTTTACAATTGTCTAGTTCGAGAAAAATATATATTATTAATAAGAAATAGTAATTTAAATAAATCTATAATTGGATTTATAAATACCAAATGGAAATGCGGATAAATAACGAATTCCGGATCCACATCAAGCAGGGAGCGCACTTCAAGCCAAAGCCAAAACTAAGCACAAAAGTTGCTAAACGCTAAGTTTAGTATAACACTAATTTTTAAGCGTTTATTTTGTGAATAACAGTTTAGTACAAATTAAGCGCTAACACTTAGCAAACGCTTAGCGTTAGTATGTGAATAACTCTTAGTATGTGAATTCGGGCCTTTTTTAATAATAAATCAGTGGCGCACTGAAGCCAAACTAACAGCATACTAACAAAGTTCAGCCATAATTTTAATTTTGACTGTCAAGTTGACTGTACTTTATAATTTTTGTACCTTTTTAATACACCTTTTTGTAATTTTGCACTGTATTTTTGTTTTTTTGTTTTATTGCACTGTTTCTATTGCACATGAATTTACATACTAGTAGACACGCACATTCACACGTGTTGAGCCTTGCAGGAAGGAGAGCTTTGTTACAAGTAGACGGTGCATCCTTTGTTCGTCTCTTTCCTGCCTGGCGCATCATATAAAACAAGCAGCAATTTTATGCAAAATTTATTCAGTTCTGACCCATAGCCACAGCACGACCAGCTATTCTGCAGTCCGTACAGTGCGAATCGTAGTCAGTGGTCTAAATTAGTTGGAAGAAGTTGCTTCTAAGGAAGTTTAACCTGTCGCTCACACCAATTTTTAACTACTCAGGAAAGGTATTCTGGCATTACTGGAGAACTATTGTTGAATTTATGCCTTTTCATTTAGGTATGCGACTGTAATGAAATTCCTTGTTAAGTAAAAACTTTATGCATAGTTAATTACTTTTAATTTATCGTTCGTTTATTACTATTAAGAGCTATGTACCAGAATAATAATTGCTGCAAAAATAAAATTCTGTTTTTTTAAAAAAAGGAGATAGAAGCGGTACGCTGCAACAAAACTTGATCAGTACCCTTGTCTCAAGCAAGAAGCACATTCTTATGTGGGCGTCCAAGTCGTCGATGCGCATAGGGGGAATACGGGGTATGGAGATACAGGCAAGAACCCTTTCTAAACCCCCACACCCCTTTCTTATAGTCAAAAATTTGAACCAAATTGAGTACAATATTCAATAATCGCAAACATTTACCGGCTGGGACCAAAAAGCGCCCCGAAAATTAGTTAAGAATCGACCATAACTTTTCCAGCGGTTGCTGATTGCTGACGTGCATTTCTTAAACACGTTCAAGCCTGCATAAACAACCCACACCCTGTATTTTGTGGTTTAGTCCCTATCATGCGTGTTACAGGAGCAAAGAGGCCCCGGTCAGGAGGGTGTTCCAAATTTTTCGCAATTTTAGAGGTGACTTGTCCTAACGTTTCGAGGGCTTGAAATGACAACAAAAAAATGTTCAATTTTTGCCTAATTTTTTGGAAAAATAGGATATAAGTGTTTCGCGTTGTGCTCAGATTTAAAGCATTTTACAGCAATCTTGAGGCAATTTTTGAGTTTTCTGGCACTTTTTTTAGCATCACGAGGGGGCTCGTTCTGATGGGTCAAATTTCAGGGGGTATCCCGGAATCTCAAATCTGAAAGGAACTTGCTCCATGTAGACCCCATGTACATCTGTGCCCCCGACCACATGGTTTTACTTTACGGCCAAACCAGGAACTTTGCTCTTTTTAGGAGTTTCCTTAAAAAAAGTCTAATTAATTTTTTCAACCCCTTCTTTAACACAAATAATATCGGTAATAAAAATTGTTTCATGTTTACTCTTTTGAAAAACAACATAAAAAACATCGCACCTACAGTAACCCAAAATAGGCTAGCTACAACAAAAGAAGCTAGCTGGCTGGCCGTCTGGGCCAGCTCACACACAAAACACGATCACACATAATGGTAAGTTTACACACAGACACACACACAATTTGTCCAAGGGAATACACGTAAGACGTGTAATTCGCTAGGACAAATCAAATGTAAGGTCCTGTCGCTACTGTGGTAGCGACAGGAAAAATATAGCCGAAAATGCTAATTCGAGCATAGGCTTCGTCTTTGGCTGAATTTAGGCTCAGGCTTAGGCTTAGGCTTAGAATTAGGCTTAGGCCCGTATTCACATACTAAGGCCTGTATTCACATACTAAGTCTTATTCACAAACGCTAAGCGTTTGCTAAGCGCTAAGCGCTTAAGTATGTTTAGCATGGTAGAAGTTCAAGTTTGTGAATAACACCTAGCGCTTATAAGCGCTAACACTAAGTGTAAACACTAAGTTTAAGCGTTACACTTAGGCCCGTATTCACATACTAAGAGTTATTCACATACTAACGCTAAGCGTTTGCTAAGTGTTAGCGCTTAATTTGTACTAAACTGTTATTCACAAAATAAACGCTTAAAAATTAGTGTTATATTAAAGGCCGATTCACACGGTGCGTTTTTGCCGCTGCGATTTAGACGCAAAACGCAAGCCGCAGGGTGTCGCAAGTAAAACGCACCGTCTGAACAAATTTTGCGGCCGCAGTGCGTCTCGCATGCCTGTTTCCTGCGTCTTTACTGTTTCAAGAAAAAGACAAATTTCTCCGCGAAATTTGTTTATGCCAACAAGTCCGCGGCATCAAAACGCAATGAAATCGCAGGTTGAATAGCAGTCTGGCGTTTGAAACGCTGCGGCAAAATCAAGACGCAAGCATTCCGCACTGAAAACGCTGCGTCCGTTCAGACATTGCGTTTTGCGTGCGGCAAGCTGCGTTTTGCCGCGGCGGCAAAAACGCTGCGGCAGAATCGCAGGAAAATCGCAGCGTGTGAATCGGCCTTAAACTTAGCGTTTAGCAACTTTTGTGCTTAGTTTTGGCTTTGGCTTGAAGTGCGCTCCCTGCTTGATGTGGATCCGGAATTCGTTATTTATCCGCATTTCCATTTGGTATTTATAAATCCGATTATAGATTTATTTAAATTACTATTTCTTATTAATAATATATATTTTTCTCGAACTAGACATTTGTAAAAAATGTTTTCAGCAGGTGGATTCCTGAAAAATGCAAAATCAGCTCTGCATGTTTCAGGGGGCATATCATGAAAAATATAAATTTTCAAATAGAAGTTCTTGAAGAAAAATTACTTCGATTAAGATGCTCTACTCAAAAATGTAAAAAAACGAATTTGGACAACAAAGTGCATTTTTTATTTTTGGCGATTAAACGAGCAAAATGGATCAAATTGGTCGGAAAATGTCACTAATATATCCTAAATTGCATGCCCTTTCTTCCCATGGCGGCCAAAAACCTCCCCCACTCTCCCTATCCCTTCCCCACACCATCCCCTAACTAAGCGCTTAATTCTAAGCCAAACACTAAATTTTAAGTATGTGAATACAAAATTGATACGCTAAGTTAAGCGTTAGTGTTTGCTAAGCGCTTAAATAAACACTAAGTATGTGAATAACACTTAGCGCTTATAAGCGCTAACACTTAGTGTAAACACTAACTTTAAGCGTTAGTGTTAGTATGTGAATACGGGCCTTAGTATATGAATACGGGCCATTATGGTCAAAAATGTCGCTGAAAAAAATTAAACGCCAAAGTCGGTTCCCCTGAGCGCCACCTTTCACCTTAAGCCTAAGCCTGAGCAGAAACCCTCGTGCTGTGTTTCCTGTAAGGTTATGCACATAAACAAACTATAAACTAAGCCTATGCCTAACGTAACTTTTGTCTATGTCTATTGCTAATCTAAGCCTAAGGCTGAGTCTAAATCTAAACTTAAGCCATAATTTAATAATAACTTAAGCCCCACACACACGTACACATGTACTGCAAAGCCTTACGAGATTAAGATCCAAACCAAAAAACCGCATTCCGAACCAAACGTATCAAAAATTTTATTGCGCTGCTGTATTTATTAATTTCTTGAAGCTTCTGCACAAATTTTCGGACTAACGGTGATTCGGCTTAGCGGTGATTTGGCCTAGTGGCGATTTGGCCTAACGGTGGCCCGAATTCACATACTAAGAGTTATTCACATACTAACGCTAAGCGTTTGCTAAGTGTTAGCGCTTAATTTGTACTAAACTGTTATTCACAAAATAAACGCTTAAAAATTAGTGTTATACTAAACTTAGCGTTTAGCAACTTTTGTGCTTAGTTTTGGCTTTGGCTTGAAGTGCGCTCCCTGCTTGATGTGGGCCCGTATTCACATACTAACACTAACGCTTAAAGTTAGTGTTTACACTAAGTGTTAGCGCTTATAAGCGCTAAGTGTTATTCACATACTTAGTGTTTATTTAAGCGCTTAGCAAACACTAACGCTTAAAGTTAGTGTTTACACTAAGTGTTAGCGCTTATAACCTAATTTATTCACATCTATAACGCTTTAGCAAACACTAACGCTTAACTTAGCGTATCAAATTTGTATTCACATACTTAAAATTTATGTGTTTGGCTTAGAATTAAGCGCTTAAGCTTAGGGACCTCGGGAGCTCCCTGAGCGCTAAGCGCTTAGTTAGGGGATGGTGTGGGGAAGGGAAAGTGGGGAGAGTGGGGGAGGTTTTTGGCCGCCATGGAGGAGAAAGGGCATACAATTTAGGATATATTAGTGACATTTTCCGACAAATTAGATCCATTTTGCTCGTTTAATCGCCAAAAATAAAAAATCCACTTTGTTGTCCCAATTTTATTTTTTACATTTTTGAGTCAAGCATCTTAATCGAAGTAATTTTTCTTCAAAAAAACTTCTATTTGAAAATTTATATTTTTCATGATATGCCCCCTGAAACATGCAGAGTTTGCATTTCTCAGGAATCCGCCTGTGAAATTTACAAATTTAAGTAGTTTCAAAAATATACTGTATTAATAAGAAATAGTAATTTAAATAAAATCTACAATTGGATTTAGAAATACCA